>JAINUG010000139.1:2009509-2235715 GCA_029706075.1 Aldrovandia affinis | reverse complement strand
ACCTGGTAGTCCAGCGGCAGCAGGCCAACCCGAACCGGGTGTTTGTGCAGGTAACCACCCACCTGCTACAGCCCCTCCTCCTGCTCAGACACCTGCTGACCACCCAGGTGTGGGCGGCAGAGGACGATGCCCGGGCCCGGCAGCACCTGGCCAAGGAGATCCGGGGCAAAGTGGATGCGGTACTGCAGTCGGCCCTATACCTGCCTGACCACCTGCATTCCTACAGGGAAGAGCTGCTCCCTAATAAGGAGCCTCCGGCCTCCGTCAGGGGCCCCATGCGTAAGGGGTTGCTGACTCCCGTAAACACCATCCTGCAGAGGCTGCGTGACCCCGGCCTCTGCGACCCCTCACTGCATTTCGCTGTGTGCTCCAGCTCCATCCCGCTGCTGTTCAAGTTCGCCTTGGATGCTTTCTGCCGGGCTGGAGACAACAAGGCTGTGTGCTTTCAGCTGCTGACGCGGTTTGTCACTGCTTTGGACTTCACGGAGGAGCTGACCACTAAGGACAACTTTGACCCTGCAAACTGGAGCCTGGCGTTGCTTGCTCTGGAGAGCCTGTTGAATTTGGCTCTGAGCGGAGACGTGTATAACGTGGCGGCAGACAGAATCCAGCACGGCGAGGCGCAGTTTAACTTCTTCAGGAAAGTGGCTCAGCTGCTGCTCCACAACACGCAGTCTGGTGTGCCAGCCTGGTACCGCTGCCTGAAGGCCCTTCTCGCACTCAACCACCTGGTATTGGACCCGGACCTGGACGAGCTGGTGTCCGCCACCTGGGTGGACGCTGACTGCGTGGAGGTACGTGTGAAGAAGGCCAGGGAGGCCCTTGTCACTGCTGTGATCCAGACTTACACCAAACTGCGTCAGCTGCCTCGACTCTTCCAAGAGGTTCTGGCAGCGGTGTGCTCCCCGGCAGCGGATGAGCTGAGGCGGCCAATCCTGACCGCAGCCCTACAGAGGAGCCTCAGCCAGTGCCTGCTGGACAGTCCCCCCAGCCAGAGCCTGGAAATATGGCGCCTCATTCTGGAGAGGGCACAAAGCCACCTGCTGCCGGACCTGGAGGAGAAGGAGGACATGGCACTGAAGCTGCTCCTGCTGAGCGGCCTCCTGCACGCCGTGCTCTTCAGCGTGAGGAGCCTGGATGGCGGCTCACCCCTCCCCGTCCTGAGGCAGACCCAGGAGCTTATGGGAGAAACGCTTGCGCTCATAAGGCTCCTGCTCCGCCTCCTCGCAGGCAGAGCCGCGGAGGCCCCATGGTTCCAGAGCGCCCACCAGGCGCTGCTGCTCCTCAGCTACACCTGGGTGGAGGTGGACACGCTGTTTGAGATGCACTGCGACAGGTACAGGAGCAACCCTGCAGAGATGGGCGCCAGTCTGCTCCCCGGCGTGGGGGCGGATGAGTGGGACCAGGTCCTGTCTGTTACTCAGAGCCCCCTCAGCCAGCTCCTGCAGCAGCTCCTAACCCTCCAGAGGATGAAGAAGGTTCTTCTGAGGACCGACGTCTCCACAGACGCTGGTATTCGGGATGATCTCTGCAAGGACGCTCAGTTCATTGTAAGTGCGGGGAAGGCGTCGTTCCATGAGGTGTCTGAGGCGGTGTGGGACAGGCAGGTGAGCAGTGTGGATAGTAGCACCTATCAGGTGGCTCACTGGTTTCTGGTGACCTCAAATCTGGGTCTGATTGCCCCGTTTCTCTATGAGGAGGACATGTCTCACGTGGCTGGAGTTCTCCTGGACACTCTGCTCTGTGACAGCGTTCCAGACAGACCAGAGAAGGAAGTGACTCACCTTTCCGTCACGCAAATTTCAAAGCAGCTGCTTGACAGCGCAATGCTCGTCGAGTTATCTCCACTGTACTCTGTCATAGTAAGGCGTCTCTCACAAAGGATCGTGGGAGTCCTGTGCAATTCTGAGCAAGGATCCCAGTGTCAGGCTCTCCTAAAGTTTGGTGAAGAGGTGCGAGTTGCTGCAGGAGAGGAGAAGGAAGCAGCTGGCACTGAGACAAGAGGAAACCGTACTGAGGCATCGCCCACCTGGAACAGACTGGAGTCCATAGCCCAGCGGATCCTGGGATATCCAAAGGCCGACGCTAAAGTCACTCTGATGGAGTCTCAGACGGTGAGCCTTGTGCGATTGCTGCAGGTCACCAGAGCGCTTAACCCAGATGCCATGGGCCCGGCGGATCACTCTGAGTGTTTCCTGCTCCTGTTCTACATGGCCACCAACATCCAGCCTCAGCCTGATGCAGAACCCTCAAACGTTCTAGAGCTGCTAACAAAGGTGTACAATCGCATGGCCTCACTGCAGTCGGGGAGAAACGCAGGATCTGTTCTCAAAGTTGTGCATGGAAGCGAGCTGTTAAAAGCAGCTATGTCCTCTGTTTTTTCACTGAGCAAATGTATCACTCAAACTGTCGAGAGTCCAACGTTGCTGGCCTTTGTCCAGGCCATCCAAGGCTTCCTCCAGTGCCTGCTTCAGGTGATCATTCACAGGAGGAAGAGTGTGTGGCTCAATTTGGAGAAGTTCACCTCCTTTGTGGTGGACAGTGAGGTGGCAGCGAACGCTTTGTCCAGTCTCCAGGGAGAGGCTGGGCCTGAAGTGGGGAGTCTGGTCTCCCTAAAGCTACTGCTGGCATGCCTGAGCACGCTGTGCAAGACCATGACCGCCAACCTGGGAAAGAGCAGCAAGCTGGATGAGACCCTTCTGCAGCTCTCACAGAGGGTTGTGGGCACCCTGGGACCTGCAGTCCAGCTGTGCCTGAGGGGCCAGGCCTGCGAGCTGTTGGGCCAGGCCTTCTCTGTGGACGTGGTGACGGTTATGGTGCAAGCTGAACTGTCCCTGGTCTCCTCCTGCACCTCTGAAGGGGGTGAGCAGGGGGATGAGCAGGGGGGCCTGGCCCACATGGGCCTCTACAGGAGTTTTGCCCAGCAAGTCCTGAAGGAGTTATGCTCTGCCCCTCGGCCCATGGACTTCCTGTTCTCCTCCCTGCGCTTCCTGACAGCCTACTACATTGCCGCGGAGAGGACCAGGGAGCCCAACCTCGTGGACATTTATGTCTCAGTTCTGCAGAATCTGAGAACTCTACTCTCGGGTAATCCGTGTTTCCTTTAGTCTCCAACTGTGTTTTCTTTCCTCTGGCTAATTTTCCCTGAAAATGATGCCATAAGGAATTTTAGGAATTTTTTGGCTAGTCTTGACACACACTTTAGCCTGGAGTGCTCTTCAGAGCCCTACTGTATGATTGAATATTATCAGTCTGTTATTTTAAATATCCTTTCATTTTTTACAAAACCTTTTTTAATATTACCATTTTAACAATCGCTATCACAGAACCTTTATTAAACACATTCTTATTTAGAAAATACCCCAAGCAGGGCCTTGTTAGTTACTTTAGACAAAAGTATGTGCCAAATACATGCATGTCGATTTAAGTTTTGTTTTTCCATCATATTTTATTTTTTAAATCTGTCTTCATGAAATGCCCTTCGGTGGGCAGTTTAGATCACAAAAATGAGTCTCAGATTGAGGATGATAGTGCTCTTGAAAATGAAATCCGTGCATAAACATGTCTTCGTTTGACTCCCCGCTGACCCCCCGCTGTCCTGTGTAGCCCCCTGGCTGTCAGTGTCAGAAGTGCAGGAACTGGAAGCTCCATTGAAGGAGCTGCTGGCCCAGCTGGTGAGTCAGAGCACCCTTGAACAGCTGCACCTCCTCCTGGGGGCCCTAAGAGAGGGCTTGGGTTCCATGCTGGTCATGAATGGCCGCTGTAAGGTAAGACCACTTTAAGACCGCTGTAAGCTAAGACCGCTATAAAACCACTGTTAAGTAAGACCGCTGTAAGCTAAGACCGCTGTAAGGCAAGATCAGGCTTGACACAGTGCTGACTTCTTTCTAGACAGCAGGCAAAATGAGGAGCCTAGATGAGCTGAATGGGCTGTTCTGGTCATCAAACATTCTCATGCCGTGTGCAGGTACTCCTACTCGCTGAAGTAGAATTTCTAGCCTTCCTGATATTAATTTCAGGAGGAACTGTTTCTTCACCAGCTATTGGAAAGCAAGCTCTCAGCTTTAAAGCGGAGCAAATCAAATAAAGGAAAAGTGAATATTTCATCTCCCAGTTTTCAGGTCACCTTGATCACTGCCAAGGCTGAATGGTACAGGTCTATAAGGCTGATAGTTAAAATTCTCACCTGCACTGCATTGCTGCTGTGTATCTCCCTGTGCTGTACTGATTTGGATGTCAGAGATGCGGGAAAACCATAAAACCGTGACCCGGCAGCTCCAGAACCGCCTGTCCACTCGAGCCTAAAACTTAAATGTGGCATCTCCCTCTGAGGCACCCTGCTGGGAAACCAGGCCAGAACTCGCTTAAGACTCCCCCATTCTGTCATTAAATAATTGTGTGGGAATGTGCACTCAAAAGCCAGGAGTGCCTAACAATATTGGGTGATTTACGAGTGCTATTACAGTGAGAGGGGTTAGTTCAATGCTAGTGAGGACGTTGGCTGCCAAGCTGATGGGCTTTAAGTGTGGGCCCCAGCCTTGTCATCGTTGTAACTGACATTCCGTAGAAGGGTTTAGGTAAATGCTTAATAGTGGGAAGCTTTTGCAGTCTTAAGATTTACAGACAAGATTGGAACTTGTAGCGTGCTCATGGAAAAAAGCCAACAATGGTTATCACTTTAAATTATCACATTTTACTACCCCAGACTCTCCATGCTTTACTCTCCAGTTTAAAAGACTACTGTAGATGTGGCAATTTGGGACAATTTTCAAATGGTTTCCAAACTAACTTTGAATATGATTCAAGGGTATCTTATTGTGTCCAGGTTGTTTTTTTTTTTTTTTTTTTACAAATCTCAGACAAAACGGTGTTAAAGTAACACATCAACAGGTCTGGGATTTAACACAATGAAAGAATTCAGCAGCATTCATTTTGCAACACTCAAAGATTAAAAAAACCTAAATCCAGTAAATTTGACCACATCAGTGAGACATTTCTTGCCTAGTGCTGTTAAAGTTTACCATTCTGTTGAAAAGCACCCCTGGTCATGCCTTATTTTTTCCAGCTTGGTGAAATTTAGATTTATGGTTGTAGAACTGTGCCTTCTCCCAAGTCAAAAGCAACATGATGAAACATTTTTTAAATTAAATTTGGAGAGTATAATTTCCCCAAAATGGCTGCAATGGCACTTCCCCCCCAAATATAGAAAACGTCATGTTAATCAGACATAAAGTATTCTGATCACATCAGTAGTTTTACTTCTAAAGACTTGGCCCAACTCAAATGAAAGCTGCTGATGCAATCATACCATTTCTCTTTCAGGATGTCCTTTCGACTGTGACGTTAACCAAGCTGCTTATGACTTGCCCTCTTCCAGAAGCCTGTCATAAATCCTTCTGGTTCTTGGTACCTCAGATCATATCTGCCATTGTTGTAAGTATTTAACCTGTAGTTTGACTTTTAATTCTTTATTCTAACATTAGTCTTGTGTGCCAGGTGTTGACCTCTGTTATAAGCCCAGTAAAAGCAGTTCAGAGCGATAATGTTTACATATGTCGTATTCATGTATTTCTATAGTGCATTTGGATGGGTCTCTACAGTGTTTGAGTGTGAGTTTTGTGTGTGAAGTTGCCATCTCTCAGTTTGTAGTGCAGGATTGCGGTAAGGATCCGGTGCTGGCCAGTGGGTTAGCTGTACCGGCGCTGGAGGCCCTGACCACAGTTCTGCGCCAGGGGGAGGGTGTGCTGTCAAACCCGCACCACGTGGGTCTGATGTTTGGGGCCCTGCAGCTCATTCCACTGGAGCTCCCCTCCGCAACGGACTACCTCTCTGTCTTCCATGCTGTGCACGAAGTGCTGTTTGCAATTGTCCAGTGCCACCCCCAGGTAAGCTCTGTGCCCAAACAGGGAAAAACCACCATCCTCATCAAAACCACCATCATCCAAACCACCCTCACCAAAAATCAGGGTCAGGGTCAGGCCCAAACACAATATAAGCCAGGGAAAAAAGCCAGCTCCTCACTTCAGATTGTGAGAATTATTTACACACAATCCAGAGGGAGATAATCCATATACTGTAATTCACATTTACAATTAATACAAAAAAAGCACATATTTTGTTTTTGCTACAGCCAATGCCTCTGGGCTTTTTGGCAAGGCCACAAGTCTCAGTTAGCGCATATTGGACAGTGACTCTCTTAGGCCCTGACCGCTCCATCTCTTCTGTCTGTGGTGATTTGTGGTTTTGATGTGCATCTGAATCTTAGGAGCAGCCTGCAGCACTCAGCTCCTCTCCAGTTGGACAAAGGACCCAATTCTACTTCTGTTTATCCCTCTGTAAAGATGGGTTTCATATTCACTGGTTTTAAAATCAAATGCCCTCTGACCTAAATGAATGAATCACTCCTGTGTGATGTGCATTATTTTATTTTTAAATGCAGTGCTTAAAGTAAATTCCTGTGGAAAGTCTGAAATATCTTACAGTAACGTGTTCTGTTTCTGTTCTGTTGTTTCTGTATTGTTCCCCTCTGTAAAATATCAGTTAATGGTGATTAATTGCATTGTTAGCAAAGGCTTCTGTAGGAGTTTGACTATTCATTACAGCAGTACCCTCTGGGTTTGCTGCTGTGCTTAGTTAGGTTTGTCAGGAGCATGACTGTTCACTTCAGCACCTTAGGCATAGGTAGATTCAATTTTGCCGTAAAGGAAAAACCGATCAAAGTCTGCTCCCTGACATGTGTAAACATTCCAGGGAGAGGCCTGGATTCACACGGACGGACAGCAGCTTGTCCTCCCACCTTGTCAGACCTTTACACAAAATGTAGAGAGATGAGAGAAATGAGATGAGATTATACTTTTTGAATCCCCACAGGGAAATTTGTTTGTCAGTAGCAGCATACAGACATTAAAAACACAGACTTACACAAACATATAGAACAAGGACAGCATAAAAGCTCAAAGTCCGGTTAATTAAAAAGTGCAATAAAAGTAATCCGGGTATTATATAAAAAAAGCTAAAATCACAGGACTATTCTATCTTGTCCCCCATCTAGTCTGATTAAAACAGAATATGGCTGAAGGCAGAAATTACCTTTTAAACCTCTCAGTGGAACACCTGGGGGCAATGAGGCAACCACTGAAGGTGCTCATCTGCCATGCCGAGACAGGGTGCAGTGGATGCAAACAGTTCTGCATGATGCCTTTTTTATTTTATTTTTCTCCAGTCTACCCTGTACTCTGACCTCGAGAGGGGCCATTGTCACACCAATAGAGGAGTTTGCGCACTGTGTTTCTCTTACTTATGCTCCCCCCCCAACAGACAGCTGCATAAAACAGCACTTGCCACAACGCTCTCATAAAACATCAGCAGCATTTTGTTGCAGACATTAAAACCCTTCCATTTCCTTAGGAAAAACAACCTGGAGTGTCCTTTTTTGTACAGGGCGTCTGAGTTCAATGCCCAGTCCATTTTGTCATCTATGTACACCCAGGTACCTGTAGAAGCACACCACCTTGTGTTTTTTTGTGTTTTTTTCCAGTTTTTCTCCCAATTTGGTAGCCAATTACACCTCCATTTATTTTGATTTACCCTCCCCACATGAGTCTACCGCTCGTCTCTAAAAGGGTAAAAGGGAGCGTGAGATTGAGAGACGGATGGGGGCAGCGTCTGCGGTAATGCAGGCCTTGTTTTGGACCGTTGTGGTGAAGAGGCAGCTGAGTCTGAAGGCAAAGCTCTCAATTTGCTGGTAAATCTTTGTTCCAACCCTCACCTATGGCCATGAGCTTTGGATGCTCTTTCTCATGACCGAAAGAGTAAGGTCCCGGATACAGGCGGCTGAAATGAGGTTCCTCTGCAGGATTGCTGGGCTCAGCTTTAGAGATACGGTGAGGAACTCAGTGATCCAGGAGGATCTCAGAGTAGAGCCGTTGCTCCTCCACATTGAGAGGATTCAGTTGACGTGGTTCAGGCATCTGGTGAGGATGCCTCCTGGGTGCCTCCCTCTGGAGATGTACCGGGCACGGCCAACTGGGAGGAGACCCCAGGGCAGACCCAGGAGCCGCTGGAGGGATGATATATCTCAGCTGGCCTGGGAACGCAGATGGGCTGCTTTGCTGAGACTGTTGCTTCCGTGACCCGGACCCGAGCAGCAAGAAAATGGAACAAAAATGGAAGCCAGCAGCAAGTTTGCAAGCAATTCAGCGCAATTACCAACTTTGTCTAACTATTTTCAAGAAACTAATTTTTAAATAATTACCACCACCAAATTAAAATACTGAATCACAATGGTAAAATAGTCCAAATAATAAGCTGAGGACCAGATCATTCAAATGCTGCTCTCCTAGTACTTTGCTCTGTCAATCAAAAAGTTGAAAAGGTCAGGAAGAAGCACAAAAGAACCCAGGTTTGGGGCTTTATCGTGTGGCTGTGTGAAGTTGTATCTGAATTCTGTGTGTTTACATGAGGTCAGAGGGTACAGAAGTTCATGTTTGTAAGGACTGAGTAAATTGCCACCGATCACCGGTCACTATGGTTTTGGACATTACCTCTTGCTGTGTTCCTCACGTTTATCCTTTGTCTCCTATGTCTCTTTTGCAAATCTGCACAGGTGTTGCTGAAAGCCTCGGCCTCGTTCCTGAACTGTTTCTACCGCCTGGTGGTGTCCGTCATGCAGGAGGGGCGACAGAGAGCAGAGGCAGAGAGAGGTAGGCTTCATGGTATATGTCGCAACAGAGGAGGGGTGCTTTCGTGAGAAAATAAAACTCAATGAAAGTGTTCGATTGGATGTATAAAATATTTATTTATCAGCTCTCATTAGAACCATTGGCTTGGATAATGTTTGGTATGTCCAACACATGTTTCTTCAGGATTCAATTTTGAACACAGACTTTTTGCTAATGTTTTTGAGATAAAAAAAAAAAAACTCTTTAAGTAGATAAGTGCTGATTTCCTGAAAAGCTGTTGGGGCGTGTCAAAGGTCAGGCATGGGGTGACTTCTTTTTTGTAGGGTGTGTGTGCCCTTCCTGTTTGGGGGGTGTGTGCATGCTTGGAGTCCAGGTCCCTGTGGGTCGCATCAAAGGAAGTCTGAGAATCAGAGTTTCCCCTCTGTTGATGGCAGAGCTGTCTGAAGAGCCGGGAAACGTGCTCAGCGTGATCCCCGGGGAAGGGACCGTGTGAAAGCCTCAGATAATGTACAGCACTAATGAATTGGACTTTCTTTTAAAGATAAAAGGCGGCTTTTAAAGGATTTCTCTTTTTCGTTCTTATGATCAATAAATTGAAGGGTATTTTTTCTGGTTCAAAGAGTTGTCTGGAAGGGTGATTTAATTTGACAACAGAGCACTGCCGTGGCAGTTTCATCGAGCGCATTCTGGTGATGAGGCATCGAGTGCCTATGCTATTTAGGGATTCTTTGTGCTATATGAAAATGATTTGATTAATTTGTTTGGCTGAATGTTTTGCATGTTTGCTGCTGTCTCACCATCAACACCGGACCTATGCAAACATTTTTCCTATGCAAAAACAGAAACATTCCATTGACCCAAGGACTATAATTCAAATAAATTTTTTTGTCCTGGAGAATAATATCTCTTGGAGATAACATTTCTGTTTTTGTGGGGATGTTTTGTGCCTCTAGATTTAATAAATGTAATGCAGTAGGAATATCAATCACTCAATGGTCTGCTTGTAGATTTTCGTATGAACACCTGCTTATGAATTGGCACTAAACACACTACAGGGTAAAGAACAATAGGACAGTGCGATGCAATACGACTTTCACCAGACCATAACTGTTTTATATGATATGATCATGTGCCCTCTTCCTCATCAGATATTTTTATGCAACCCCTAAACACTGGATAATTTTTTTGTTGTTGAGAATTTCAAGTTACATTTAAATGTAAAAATGCATTAATATAATTACGAAAGTTGTTTATGATAATATTAACAAATAATTAACTTCAGGTCGATTTTAATACTTACTTGACTGGCTTGAGGCGTGCTTCTGTCTGACCGGCCTGTCAGCGAAGCTCCTCAGAGAGGTGGCGTGACCTGTCATATTGGTTGTCCTCACTCAAGCAAAATGTATTTTACACTCCACTTTCTGTTTTAGTAAACACTGCCTTTGGGGGCTGTGTGTCGACCCTTATTTTACTGCATTCCCAAAAGCATAGGTCATAGTGACTATCTCTTTACTGATGTGTCAGTTTGTGTACTGTGTGTAGAGGCAAGAGCAGGTTTAAACTGGTAAGATTTATCCCATCTCTCCGCTGCAGGTTCTGAAGCAGAGACTGAAGTCGCCCTAAAATGTGCGTTGCTGGTGGAGCGCATGTATACACATATTGCCTCTGTTTCAGAGGGCTTCACAGTGCTGTCCTCCTTCATAGTGGCTCAGTATGTCAGCGAGCTGCAAAGGGTAAGGAGCCCTTCATTTGCAGGCTGTGGCTGTTTCATGTGGTGCAGGTGAAGTCACGCCCTTGACCTGTTAGGGCCACCATGGGCCATGTCCTCTACCTCTGCTGCACAATACCTAAATCACCTGTACTCCAGTACTGAGTAACTGCCTGATCACATCTGGCTTTGCGTTTGGCTTTGGCTTTGGCTTAAGTGCTTTGAGTTCCCTGGAAAAAAAGCACTATATAAATCCAATATTCATTCATTCATTCCTTTTGAAAATATACATTTTTACTAAGCTACATTTTACATTTTACATTTACATTGCATTTAGCAGACGCTCTTATCCAGAGCGACTTACAAGATGTGCATTAATACATTGTAAGAACAATCATAGTTTGCGCAAGAGATGCTTGCTTGAGATGCAAGCTCTTGAAGTATACAGCACTTAAACTGTTGTCTCACAGTAGCCAATTGTAAAATGTAGCGTAACATTGTCCACACAACATGCCCAAAGAAAGATGAATGAAAAGCAGTTTCCTCCGTTTTTGCAATAGTTTTTTCTGTTTTATCTGCTAGTTTTGCTGACTTTGATAGCTTTGCTGGAGTGGAGTCCTTAACTTGGCTCTACTCACTGTTTGTCTATATAAGAGCCTGCTGTTTAACTTCAAACTGAATCCACAGCTTGGTCTGTTTCCCCTTTTTTAAGTGGGTTTTTGTCGGGCAGCAGTGGTTTTCGAAGGTAACGCTGGAAACCCATTTTTGTTTCCAAGGTAACACTGCACCCGGAAATCAAGAGTCACCTGACAGAAGGCATTTATAAGATTCTGGACCTCTGCACGGAGCAGGACGTCAAGTTCCTCTCCAGCACGCTGCCATTGGGGGTCCGGGAGGTGTTCAACGAGTTGTACAGCAGCTACACACACTACCACAAGAGCCAGAGACAGGGGGAGGCCAAGTACACTGCCTGAATCCATCATATGAAGCCCTTGTCAGCCATGAATGAACCTGAACCTGAACCTGCGTTTCTGAAGGACCACGAAGACTTGAGGACCTTGAGATCAGTCTAAATGTCCAACAATGTTCTGCTCAATGAGGTCATGCCTGACTCTGCAGGGTGTAATCCTTTCATTTTGAGGGTAAAAATGTATCGTTGCTCGCAGTAATTCCCTGACAGGCAATACATTGTAGCAGAGAATACTGACCCTTTGGGATGATAGCTGATGATTATGCACAACATTGAACACCATTGAAAACCATTTGGTCTCTTTAAGTGTTCCTTTGCTGTAACTGACACAAAAAGAGCTGCATATTTGATGGTGATGAATTTAATTAAAAGTGCTGTATGTGTATTCTTTATCAAGCTGTTGTGCCTGTTGAAATAATTAGATTTTGCTACAGTGAATTCCCATATGTAAGTATACATTTGCAGATATGTTTTTATGAGAAATATCTAGGCTTTGGTGGGAAATGTTTTATGTTCCCAAGTCTTCATCTTTTCGTACTGTGATTGTGTGTTGGACAGCGCCGTACTGAATGTTTTTTTCTGAAGAATGCCATTTTAAATGCCACTGTCAATGGCAAATACCCTTGTCAATGTGCTCCATTGGACGAGGGATGAGACCCATTCCTACTGTTGCAAGACTTATCTTGGATATCAAACTTGTATGTTATGATGAGAGACTTAATACACTTAATCTCTTTAGTCTCAGGAAAATGAAACTCGGGAGATTTGATTCGTTTTTTTATGTTTTAAAAGGGATTAATATAATGGATTACTGAAACTATTTCAAATTGAGTTCTCTTAGCGGAACAAGGTAGAAATGAGTTCAGAGGTAAATTTTCCACTGACACTAGGAAGCCTTATTTGCCAACTTTTCAACGGGTATTAATGCATGGAAGAGCTTACCAGTGGAAGCAGAAACACTTCAAGAGGTGTTGAAGTCCAGGCCTGAAACGGTGATCTGCCACTCGTAACTGGCCACCCATCCCCAATGCCCACAGCGCAAACAGATTCTGTGAAGAACTGTCACTGGCCGCCGGCGGGCCGTCTTCATCGTATAGTACGCTCTTATTTAAATATCATGGTTCAATGTACCAAAAATATGAACATGTATTATATGCAGTAGGGGTGTAACGGTACAAGTATCGGTACGCACTGTGAACCGAACGAATGCAATCTACAACCACTAACACGTGCTGAATTTATTTTGTATGCGGTTGCAGCACCATTGACGGTCATTTTTTTATTTAAGAAGGAAAGATATGTGCTTTACTTTGTTGAGTAAATTATGGCCAATTAGCCACTGATTATAAAGTTCATAATAAATTAAAAGCAATTTTATGTTTTGCATTTATTTTGTTCCCTGCGGTACCGAAAACGTACCGAACCGTGATATTTGTGTACCGTTACATCCCTAATATGCACAGATTGGGTGGAATCTCCTCTTTTCAGCAGTGGAGGCCAATTCATGTCAACTGGGATGTCGCCAAAAAAATATCCTGTCCCGATTCAAGGCAGAGTACTCTAGGAGAATAGCTGCTTTCCTTCAGTGAAGTCTAGAAGTCCCAAAATATGACAGATCGTTGATAATGTGCCCATCCTGATCACCGTAAGGGTCTAACGAACAAAATTAATGAACCTGTTTTGTCACAAGAGCAAGCCGAATCGGGAGAATGTTTACTATGCGCTTCGTATCGTTAACAACAGCAAATATGCGAGTGTGTTTCACATAGTTACGTTTTCTATGCTGGTGATGGTAAATCTTTGCTACAAAAGAAGCTTACTCCCGTCATTCGCCGATAAGCCAAACAGCCCCCCTGAATGTCCAACCAGCGCCACCAGTAATATGATCCAGTGCCATAATTTATATTATTTGGTTTTACGATGCCAAAAGTCCCAAAGTACCCGGTTCACTTAACGTGAGGCTTTCAATGAGACTAACAGGTTCTGCAAATAGTTTTGTGCAGTAAGGTAAGACAATTGTCAGAAGTGCAATTTTGTCTTGGCTAAAAAATATTTGTTATTATAATATTTATATATTTATTTTTTATCTTGCTTCAATATTTTGATATATTTTATTTATTAGGCTATTATATATTTGATAATGGTAAATGCCTTTTTTACCATTGGAAAAACAACTTCTGTTCTTGCAATCAAATTCTGTGGTTTGATTTTGGTGTCTCATAGGTAACATGTTACAGTTTGATTCTGTTGCATAATTGAATTGGGCCACTTGGAGACAGGAGACACTGAGTCATTGCATTAGTATCTGTTCTGTAAGCCAAATAATGATCCATAATGGTTTCAGTGATAGAAACAGGTTTTATAGTCATCAAAACTTTGTTGTATGTTTTCCAGTATCACAGAAGTGAAAAGAAATCATTGGGCCAATTTAGCCACTTTGGAAAGGTTTTAGGACACCACTCACTAAATGCCCTCTAGTCCAAGAGTCCTTGGGTCTAGAAGTCTGTTTAGTTGACATGTTGTACAGGACATGCACAAAATTCCATACGTCTATTATGAAATGTGACTCCTTTATTACTTTTCAAACATGACTTTCTACACATGAAAACTACAACGCCTGTTTGTGTTTGATCTTTGGCGCTTAGTCTGTGTTGTGTTCACATGCTATGTGATCTCCTTCATAAACCACAAGGTGTTTCCTTCCAAATGATACCAAACTTAGGCATGGGGGCATCACAGTTATTGTGCCAAGAAATGTTATATTTGGGTATGTCTAAATAGATGGGAATTCAGACAGGTGTTGTATAGACTGGATGTAAGGTGAGATTAGAGAGAAAGGGGAAGAAAGAAACCTGGACCTAACTGAAGCCTAAGGGTAATAACGACACTCCTACTGGAATAGCAGCTGAGCGCAGACATCCATCCAGCTGTTATTCACCTTTAAATTCATAAGAGACTTCAACATGAGATGTTTGTATGCTCACTACATATTTTATAGTAGATATTTTATTTCATATTCAGGAAGTTATAGTGATGGGAAAAGCAAGAGCACATGTTGGCAGGCTTATAATAATTTAATAATCATATTTTTTCTTAAAAATGTAAGAATTAAATGTATAATAAGCGATTGTGTAATGTCATTTCAAAAAAAAAAAAAAAAAAATCCAACAGAAGTAACAAAAGTGATGAAAAGAAAACATTGCGTGCATGAAGTGTACAATTTGGCTCTTGTACATATTTAGATCCAGATACTACATACTACAGTATATTCTGAGATATATTTAATATACATTTTTACATTCTATTCCAGCAAAGATGACCTCACTCTTAAGTCCATCATTTGGTAATAAATGTATTTTGAGTATAAGGGATAACTGGTTGAGTGGAAAGCTGGCTGTCGTGACCAGATTTGTAGACTGATTATGGGCCTGGACACATTTGTCATTTAATCCTAGCATTTCACTTATCACACATATCTAATCTATTGTATGGTTGTCCAGAATTAATGTCAGTCAGCGTTCTGCAGACAGGAGAACAGAGACGGAGGCCTCTTTCACTCAGGCCTGTCTTCAGTGTCTGGTCTCTGCACTGCAGCTTATTGAACCCCTGATCAATATCAATCACTCCCTCGATATACATTTATGACATGCATTGATTTTGCTGCACTCACTTAACTGCTTGTTTTACATAATTAATGACAGACTTGTCAGTTGCATCAATGTTTTTATTGTGATGAAATTGGAATAACAAACTGGCATTTCCATGGTATTCCTCCACAATAAGGACACCGATTTTTAATCATGTTTTGTTTGCTGCACTTCTGATGCAGAAGATTTCACCATCTGAGCCTGTGGTGACATAAATGGTGATATTGTGGTGATATACAGTGCCCCTTTAAAGTCTACACCCCATCTCAAAAATGTTGCCTTACATCCTGAAATTAAAACATTAAATCACTTTTTATACATTTTACCCTACAACTTCCAAGTGAAAGAAAATCTCAATTTCTGAACATTAATTAAAAATAAAACTGTAGAATAACTTTGATAAGTCTACACCGCACTTAGTTTTATCAAGTTAGTACTTGGTAGAAGCACCCTTTGCTTTAATTACAGCCATGAGTCTGTATATGTTTCTACCAGCTTTCCATACCTACATTGGGTAAGTTTGCCCATTCTTCCTTACAGAACTGTTAAAGCTCAGTCAGATTGCATGGGGACCATCAATCTACTGCGCTCTGACGATGGCACTCAAGGACATTCACCTTTTTATTTTTTAGCCACTCCACTGTTGCTTTAGCTGTCTGCTTTGGGTCATTGTCATGTTGAATGGTGAACCTCCTTCCCAATTTCAACTTTCTTGCAAAGGGCAGCAGGTTTTCCTGAAGAATTCTGTATTTTGCTCCATCCATTTTCCCTTCTATCCTGACAAGTGCCCCAGTCCCTGCTGACGAGGAACACCCCCATAACAGAATGCTACTACCACCATGTTTTACAGTAGGGATGGCGTTCTTTGGGTGATGTGCTGTATTGGGTTTTCGCCAAACATAACGTTTTGCATTTAGGCCAACAATTTGGTGTCATCTGACCACAGCACTTTTTGCCACATGGCTTCAGAATCTTGTGTTTTTTTTGATACCTCAAATGGGACTGAATGTGGACTCTTGAGTAGTGACGTCTTTCTTGGCACCCTACCACACAGACCAGAATTGTGGAGAGCGTTCTGTATTGTTGACACATGCACACATTGGCCAGGGTCCTGTAGCCCCTTCATAGTTGCCAGTGGCCTCTCTGATCAGTCTCCTTGCTCGGTCATCCAGCTTGGTTGGACAGTTTGATCTAGGCAGGGTGCTGGTGATGCCATGCACCTTCCATTTCTTAATTATGTCTTGACCGTGCTCCAAAGGATATACAAGTCCTTTGAGATCTTTCTACACCCATTTCCTTACATGTGCCTTTCCACAACTTTATTCCAGAGTTATTTTGAAAGCTCCTTGTTGCTCATGGTGGATTCTTTACTATGAAATGCATTATCTAAGAACAGCTGACTTTATCCTGAAGTAATCAGAATCACTACAATTGAACACAGGTGGATGCCAATTAGCTTGGTGCAGGATCTTGAAGGTGATTGGTTACCCCTGAGCTAGTTTACAATTGATATGATAAGCATGGGGGGGAAGACTTATCAATCCAAGTTATTCTAGTTTTTTAATTTTTTATTAATGTTCAGAAATGTAGAATTTTTTTTCACTTGGAAGTTACATGTGGAAATAAAGGTGGAACAAGTATGATTTATGTTTTAATTTCAGGCTGTAAGGTAACAAAAGGTGACATTTTTGAGACATGGTAGACTTTAAAGGGGCACTGTTTATTGGTGATGTATGTAAATAGCACTCTAAAGTGTTTGGTCTTCCCCTCAGTAATTTAGGTGATCCTGATTGATACTTAACCAATCTTGCCCTCTGAAGACCCTTAAAGTCTGCATGACTGTTGTTAAGCCCCACTGTTATATTGGATTGGGAACTGAAATTAATGAATGCTTTCTTATGGTAAGAGTAGCAAAACGTCACTCAAAACTGAAAATCAAGGATGACAGGAGGAAATCAGGGTTGTTGCTGGTGTAGGTGGGTCAACAGGGGGCTTCTGTTCAGGTCTTCTATTTGATCTAAACAGAAAAAAATTCCTCAGTGCAGTGATGGGGACACTGTACTGTCTAAAATGCTGCCTTTCAGACAAGATGTTATACCAAGCTCCCCATTCACTATGGGAAGCCAAGGTATTATGGCAATTATTTCAAACCGTAGCCTAGGGGTGCAATATGGAGAGCGTTGTGGGGAACTTCTTAATCTGTCCATCTAGTCCTCTCTTGGTTTAAATGGCCAAATACATCCCTGCTTCTCTATTTCAGCTGATAGTTCTTGTGCAACATGGCTGCTGTGCACCACCTATGTGGTTAGATCTTTGAAAGGGATGGAAGGCCTTGTAAAACACATTTATCCATAAAGAAATGTATCCATTATATATACACTTCAAACAATTGGCTTACTCTCTGGAGAGCTTGCATGGTCAAAACTCAACAAACCCTAAGGAAGCAATACATCACATTTTACGTAGGTCTTCCAGTTGCCATTCTGGTTCGGAGACAACTTCATACAATTGTGTGAGGACAGAACACAGCTTATGAGATGTTTTTCGTTTGAAACCCAGTCCTCGGGTCCAGCCGGTAAAAGGTATGTAATATACAGAACCAGTTATTATTAAAGGTGTTAATTGGACAGTACAACTTGTTCTCAATTGGCATCCCTGGTTAAAAAGGTAATACGTTCTCGTCGGTTATGTCAGAGCATAATTTATGTTTAAGGACCGATCATTTTTTTCAGCCAGAATGGGTTGACCGATTCGTTTGAAATATCGAATTCTCCGAACCGAAAACCAAGGATGGACGCTCCACAGCCTTATCAGAAACAAAGGGCAAATAAAAAAAGACTGTTCGGGTTTGTTAGCGACTACCACCACCATGCCCACTTCAGTCCCCTATGAACACAATAGCTTCCGTTACAGATCAATGTGAACCCGCAGACGTCGTCCAAGCCGCTACAGCTTCACAACAAAGTGTTCTTTCACTGCGAGCGGGTGCCTGTCAACGCCGAGCCCAGGGAACAAGGCTGCGGAGCAAAAACCTGGCTGTCCTCCTCCCGCACCAGCACCCCCTCCTCCGCCCGGTGTCTCTGCAGACTGTGATTGGATCACAGCCGTTACCCTTTCCCCTTTAACCCGGTGATGTTGACAATTTCCTGCTCTTTCTGCTGCAGCTACAGCCGCGCCGAGCGCAGTATCAGTGGACGCACATCTCGGAAATCTGAGGCTGGGCTTCATCAGAGCCGCTAACCTGACATACAGCAATTTTGCACCCAATTCACAGCCATGCGAAGAAAGTCCAGGGTACTACTATGCTTTGCTGTTCTTTGGGTGCTTGGCATCGCTTACTATTTCTATTCGGGAACAGCCTTGACTCGAAAGGTAGGATTTCTCCCTTTTTTCTAATGATGTACATAGTTTAGCAAGAACAGGAATTCAGGTCAGAGCTGACGTAAACGGAGACTTGAAGAGTTGTTTGGGACTTGTAGGCTACATGTTATTACTTCATGTGTCGCCTTATGATTACAATCGGTTATTAACTTTTTGCTTTACTATTTTAGTGTTTTTATTTTGTTTTACAAAAATAATCACTAATTTACTATAACAATATTTTATGGATAGGTCATTTGTCCATCAGTTTATTCGCCACACTGATTGTGTAGTGAATGGCGAGATAGAGAACGCTATCTCGCCTGATTGCTAACGCACATAAAGAGCCCATTTAAAAGCTCTTTATCGAATAGGGCATTTGATTTGGCTCCGAACTCGCTTTATCTACGACTGTTGAATCGTGAGCGTATTTTGTAGTCGTCGCCTGACTGGTCGCATTATATTTTCTCCACAAAAATAATATCTCGCTACGACTCCTGTGACAAATCTGCGACTGCAATCTCTTATCATGCTCATAATTCTTTTCAGAAATGAAACATTTGATTCATATACATTCACTATTAACATGAGCACGCTAACAAGTTGGCATACGCTGGTCAGATTTTCGTCAAGTTCATTCTATTCCTAGTCATATAGTCTATATTAATCGGTTTCTCGGCAATTTAATATTTTGTATAGCCTAACAGTGTTTTATATTGGTTCAGAATGATGATAAAAGCAGACATTCAATTTTCTAAAACATTCGCCGCACATTTCTTTTGCGTAAACTCATCTGTGTATTGTGTATTGAAATTCTGATAGCAAATGTTTTAATTGTGGTCTGTAACGTAAATTTAAATCGCACCGTGCCGTTGTAAGATTTTGCTTGATCAGTGTGTTGTCCACGGTTGTATTTTGTTGCTGAAACGTCCTTTGTCAACCAAGGGGCTTGATACCCAATGTAAACAACAATGTATTTCTATGGTTTCTGTCATATGCACCTATTGCGTTATAGTTGCTAGCTCGCTACCTATGGCGCTCGCAGGAGAAACCTGTGTTTAAGAAATATATGTAGCCTCTGGCAACACATAATCCAACTGTAGTCCTACAGTGGTTATGTAGAATAACACTTGATACATTGGCAATTCAAGCAAGTATTCCGTATGCCCACTGGCAGACGTTTTCTTTGTTTCGGTCCACAGCTGATACAATTATACGTGGACGTGCAAAAGGCTATTCCGTCGCCTTGTCCTCCTTTTAATCGAAATTCAGAAACTGGCATGCTAAAGTTTGTCGTTTGAATTTCGTTCCTCCTTGGTACAGAAATTGCACAATTTCCTGGGCGAAATGTCCATAATACGTCTGTAAATGTTTGACTGTTTGAATACGTGTGTTTATATTGGCGAAGGGCTATCTTCTCGCCACTTTGCATTAAGGCGCGTGCTCGAGCGCTGCCCTTCCAGTTTTTTATTCACCTGAGACGAGATTGATTGGTGCAGTGGAAACACCGTGGCGAGGGGCGATACTGATTTGATTAACAAAGCCCTAATCTTCATTAAACGCAGTTATTATTGATTAATTCCCCCATTTTCTTGGCACATCCCAAACTCTGGGTTTGCTCAGCAGGCTAGATCACACATTCCTCATTTGGAGAGAGAAATGCAATTAGGCTAATCTGCCAATCTCTGGGCAGAATAGGGAAGATTTAACGATGAGCCATCATGTATTGAGGGTTGGAGGGGGTGCTTGGGGTTAGAAAAGCTCTTGGCATGCCGCATGTTTTGGGAATGTTTTAAACCCTTCTCCCTTTAGCTGATCCTTACTTGAAAGTCTCTCAGATGAGTCGTCAGGATGCTTCTCCCCTGGGGGAGGGGGTGTGGAATGCAGGAACGGGGTGGCACAATGTTGGCGGCAGCCTACCCCGTTGACCGACCACAGGTTCCTGAGGGGAATATTGAGATGATCTGTTTGTATTCCCGTGATTGCTCACCAAAATGTTTTACATTTAATAATGCACTCTAAGCACACTATTACCCCCCCCCCCAAAGCAGTTTCCTCTGTTTAAATGGAGCAAAGTGCTGCAGGTCAAACAGGTAAGTCTCTGCCTGTTAGCGCGGAGGAATGCTGAGGATTACTTCAGTACTCCACAGGCAATGTTATAACTGTGCGCTCTGCCGGTCTGAGAATCTCTGTGTCAGGAGGTTAGGTAATGACTGTATCATAACCTGCCATTGTGGGGGTGGGGGTTCTGCCATGCTGTGGAAGACGCACCACCTCCAGCTCAGCGTGTCAGAGAGCTGCATTCTTAATTCTGTATCTAGCTCTGTAATACATGACCAGTGACAGTCTCAGTCTTTGTCCAGCTCTGGGACAGCAAGTGACGGTCTCTGATTGTCCCACACTCGCTCGCTTGTCACGTTACGTCACACTGCAACAGCGCTGTACCCGGTTGAGAGTTTAAACCCGAATGCAAGCTCCTCCCTGTGCAGCTGTCAGTCCAGCAATGTAAGAATGCAACATTTTCAATCTGTATAAATGCCAAATATGCGTGCATATAGGTGCTCCAAGTGCCACAGCTGACAAGGACAGCCACGACTTGACAGAAATGTGTAACCATAGCTGGCTGTGGATGGGTGATGACTGTGTCATTAATGAGTGGTTTCAGCTGAGTGAATGCCCGTCTGTCTGTCCTCCACATCTGGTTTGAACTTGTGTTCTGAAAAGCGTACTGTCAGAACTCGCACTGCACTGAATTATCTCTGTTTACTTTTGAATGGATTTACTTTTTTGATACTATGGCTACATGGCATTATCTCCTCCTTTGAAAGTCATTGCCAATGTTTAGTTTTTTTCAATTATGAATAAGTTGTTATGTGATCTTAATAAGTGACTTATTGAAAATATTACAGCTTTCAGGGCCTCCTTTACATTTGAAAAAAATATTTGTGTAAGCACATGTGCAGGTGGCTGGTATTTTCATTGTGGGATTGTAGTGCTGAAAAAACTTGCGAGAGGTTTCTGAGCTAAAGCAATGGGTATGCTGTTACATCTGAGGCAGAGAGAATCAAGATAATGTTTCTATGTTCCACTAATGGTAGGGGACTGGGAGGTGGGGACTGCTAAAGTGCAGTGAAGCAACCCACGGTCTGGACTCGAATCCTGGCCAACAGTGACTGGAGGGCGAGACACAATCGGTTGTAGCGACTCATATATGTATATATATATATATGTATATATATGTATTTTTGTGGGTGGAGAGCATGCTTTAAAAGAAACAGCAGTACACAGAAAAGGGGATTGCATAGAGACTGAAATATTTTCTTCTGTGAAATGTGTGATATTTTAAGAAAAGTCTTGGGGAAAACGGTCATTGAAGCAGAAAGCTTCAAAGAGTAATTGAGTAGTGTCCTTCCACTGACCTGGCTGTAGTGCACGTCGAGTCCATTATGTTATCCCCTTTTGGGTTGTGTGGTGCATTCCAATTCCTGCATGAAGGACAGCGTCTTGTCAGCCTTGTGGGGACTTCTGGTCGACTTGTGATGTGCTGATCTTGGCTCTTTTGACGTAGGGAGATGCGTTTTCAGGGATGTGAAGAAGACTGCGAATACAATAAGAGTAAAGCCTCCTCCTTGTGAAGGGTAAAAAAAAAAAAAAAACTGCTCTTTTAACATCGATTTGAAATCTCTATCTACACTATATGGCCAAAAGTCAGTGGACACCCCTACTAATTATTGAGTTCAGGTGTTTCAGCCACACCCATTGCCAACAGGTGCATAAAATTCAGCACATAGCCATGCAATCTCCACAGACAAACATTTAGAATTCAGAATGGTTCGTTAAGAGCTCAGTGACTTTAAACACGGCACTGTCATAGGATGCCACCTTTACCACAAGGCAGTTTGTGAAATTTCTGCCCTACTAGATGTGCCCCGGTCAACTGTAAGTGCTATTATTGTGAAATGGAAGCGCCCAGGAGCAACGACCGCTCTTGCCAACAGGTAGACCACGCAAACTCACAGAGCGGGGCCGACGAGTGCTGAAGCGCATGGCGCATAAAAATCGCCTATCATCTGTTGCATCACACACTACAGAGTACCAAACTGCCTCTGGAAGCACCATCAGCACAAGAACTGTGCGTCAGGAGCTTCATGGAATGGGTTTCCATGGCCGAGCAGCTGCACACAAGCCTCACATCACCATGCGCAATGCCAAGCGTCGGCTGGAGTGGTGTAAAGCACGCTGCAACTGGACTCTGGAGCAGTGGAAACGTGTTCTTTGGAGTGATGAATCACACTTCACTATATGGCACTCTGATGGGCGAATCTGGGTTTGGCGGATGCCAGGAGAACGCTACCTTCCGGAATGCATAGTGCCTACTGTAAAGTTTGGTGGAGGAGGGATAATGGTCTGGGGCTGTTTCTCAGGGTTTGGGATAGACCCCTTAGTTCCAGTGAAGGGTATTCTTAATGCTACAGGATACGAAGACATCTTAGCCAATTGGGCGCTTCCAACTTTGTAGCAACAGTTTGGGGAAGGCCCTTTGCTGTTCCAGCATGACTGTGCCCCTGTGCACAAAGCGAGGTCCATAAAGACATGGTTAGATGAGTTTGGTGTGGAGGAACTCGATTGGACTGCACAGAGCCCTGACCTCAACCCTATTGAACACCTTTGGGAGGAATTAGAATGCCGATTGCGAGCCAGGCCTTCTCGTCCAACATCAGTGCCTGACCTCACAGATGCTCTTTTGGCTGAATGGGCACAAATTCCCACAGACACACTCCAAAATCTTGTGGAAAGCCTTCCCAGAAGAGTGACAGCTGTCATAGCCGCAAAGGGGGGTCCAACTCCATATTAATGCCCATGGTTTTAGAATGGGATGTCCAACAAGCTCATATAGGTGTGATGGTCAGGTGGACGTGGATGACTTTTGGCCATATAGTGTTTTGTTTTGTTTTTATTAAGGATCCCCATTAGCTGGTTGCCTTAGCAACCAGCTAGTCTTCCTGGGGTCCACGGTCCTGGGGTGTACTTGTGAAGTGGTGGTTTATATAGTTCCCTTTAATGCAGTGGTTCTCAACCTCAGTCCTGGGGACCCACCATGTATGATGGTTTTTGTTACAGCCTCTCTCAGTTATGCCATCTCTTGATCAATTAAGGCTATTGGAAACTGTGTAAGGCTTCTAGGCTGTGTAAGTTCTACCATCATTTTTTCTCTTAAACTTACACTACCGGACAAAAGTTTTAGAACACCCCCATTTTTCCAGTTTTTACTGAAATTTAAGCAGTTTAAGTCCAGTGAATAACCTGAAATGGTACAAAGGTAAGCGGTAAACTGGCAGAGGTTAAAAAAAAGTTTAGGTTACCAAAAACTGAAAAATAATGTAAATTTCAGAGTATAAAAAAAGGCCCTTTTCAGGGAACAAGTAATGTATTAGCATGGGTTAACAGTCACTCTGTGCAGCAAAAGAGCCCCAGACCATCACGCTAACCTCTGTTAACCATTGTTAACCTCTGGCACGTTACAAATGGGGGTGTTCTAAAACTTTTGACCGGTAGTGTATTTTAACACAATGCAGATTTGGCTCATTGCCAATTGCTCTGCCATTGGCCCCTTCATTTTCTACAAATGGTTTAGTTTCAGTGACCAGGTTTCCAGACTTTAAACAGTTAGGCCCCAACTGATTTCACCTCCCAGTCAATAACTGAATCAATTAAAAAAGGTAACCTCTTTCTAAAAAATCTTAAAGCTTATTACTGAAAATGAGAGCATTCGTTGATCTGACTGATTTAAACCTGGGATGTGAATATGGGCCATTTATTGTTCATGGCATGCATAGCTATTTCTGACATAATATGGCATTGACAGAGTAAATAATGCTTAAAGAGAAAAGTATCTAATTAAGAACAATTAACAGCTAGTTACAGAGGTTGCAATTATGGTTGGACCCACTGTGTACGCCACAGCATACACTGGGTCCCCAGGATCGAGGTTGAGAACCGCTGCATTAACGTCTTTGTTTGAAATGAATTTGAGTTTCAGGAGAAGGCTACTCTCTGCCCTCACCCACGTGTACCTATGATGGGAAGGTCTGTTGGCATTGTGCTCTGCCCTGACCTTTGTCTTGTATGTGGTTTTATGTGGCGTCATAAAATGATTAAACGCTGTACATCTCAGAGCCTTCATTCCACCCCTTCCTCTGGTAATAGAGGGCACAGTTGTTGCTATTTTTTTGTGGGAAAATGATATCGCGGGGGGGTGGTTGTGTCTTTGTGTCCATGTGCGTATCTCTGTCCATATCTTTCATGGCCGACCTGCTACTACTTGTGGAAGTTGCTTTCATGTTGGGGTGGAGTCACATGTGTCCTCTACCCTAAAGCAGATATTAGTCCCACAACTTATGATCTTATTGGAAATCAGAGATTTGCTTTGAGACTTCAGATCATCATATGGCATGAGCAGCTTGCCATAAGAGGATTTGTGTTTGCAGCTTGCCAGCTATCCTGTGTCTAATTCTGGAAAAAGGTAACAGAGCATTTATCTTTTGGACAAACTCCAGCTTTCTCATTTGACCGGGACAGAAGTTAAGATGTACACAGTGATACTGTAATGACACACAGTAACAGTAATGCTGAAATGATACACAGTAATACTGTGATGATACATAGTAATGCTGAAATAGCACACAGTAACAGTAATGCTGAAATGATACACAGTAATACTGTGATGATACACAGTAATGCTGAAATAGCACACAGTAACAGTAATGCTGAAATGGCACACACTAATGTTATAGTGACAGCACCGTAATACTGTGTCTGAATGTGGATGCCCCCCATCTGCCCTGACTGAGCAGAGCCCTTTGACCTCATGGTGATGATGCAGCTTCAAATTCAGCTGACATGCATTATTAGGGGTATTCATAGCCAAGCTTATGGTTCTTGCACCAGAGCTAGAAACGCCCGTCTGTTTTTTACCAGATTGTGCAAAAGCAATACATTTGTTCTCGCATGAGCCTTAACTAGCTAAGTCTTAACTCTGTGTGTCAGAAGAAATATTAATAGCTCATATGCTACTGTAAAAAGTTTGCTGTCATGGTAATAGGACCTCCATTTAAATTATAAGATGAAATTCCAGAGCTGTTGCTGAACCAGGTGACACATCTATTTATAAGGCTGAAAAGGTGAACGGGTGGTGTTGGTGGTTAACACTAACAGTGTAGATAAGAGAGGACCATCCTCATTTAGACTATCGCAGAGGTAAAGACTGATGTACCTCATCCACCGCACACTCCAAAAGCAAATTACAGACCCCGGATGGTACAACTGCTCCACTGGTGAAATGCTACACAAGTTAGATTTGATGGCAGGAATTTCAGAACGAAGTTCAGTTCAAGCGCCAGGCGTTCATTTCACTTAAAAATTATTATTATTATTATTTTTAGTAAAAAAACAAAAACTGCATGTTGCCAGGCTCAGTGTGGCTCAGTAGGGAGAGCATGGTTCTGTGTAGCTCAGTAGGTACAGCATGGTTCTGTGTGGCTCAGCGGGTAGAGCATGGTGCTGACAACGCTTTGGTTGTGAGTTTGAATCCCATTGGGACCACATATACAGTACCCTCCAAAATGATTCACCCCCTTGATAAAGATGAGCAAAGAAGGTTGTATAAAATAAACAATACAGGTATTGAGGTATACAGGTATATAAGGTATGCTCAAAAAAATGTCAATTATTCACAACAATTATTCCCTAATAATTATTTTATGACTACAAAGAACCCTTCTGCCAAATCTTTTGACATTAACAGACCAATAAACAAGGAAACTGAATAAATAATTACTTTAGAAAAAGTGCTTATGGCGTTTTATGGTTCTACTAGTGAATGGATGTGGGACGGTCTCTCATGAGATTAGGGGCCATTGTCTACCTTTTGAATAAATTATGCCATGTAGGCTGAACAGAAGCAGTTGATGAGTTGATGCATGAGTCCAGTTTAACTTTATAACTCACCATTATAAAGGATAAACCGTTACGAGAGGAAAGCGAGTTATTCATGTTCCAGGTTACATTCATGGGACATAATTAATAATGGCTGAGATGGTGCTCAGTATGTTTACTATACTGTGTCATCACACTAGCAAAACCGATTGTGACGATAAATTAGGGAACGTGTTAGGAACGTTTCTTAAAGGCATATTTTCCGTCTGCTACCAACAGTGATGTTTTTTTGCACGCCTGCTGAAACTACTGAAACTTGCATTACATTTCAAACGATCTGTAAATAAGATGGCGTCTCACCAGTGGAGAGTCAAGTTGAAGGAGGTGGTTGCTTATGCAGCAGAAGACCGCATCGAGAGAGCTCGGACGATTAGCCCTTGGACAGTTGCCTGTATTGCCGTACTTTGGGGGTCATTCGCCAATGTTTCTCCTGGACGTGCTCCAGAAACAGCCCTGTGAATATAGGATTTTATTCCACCCCAGTTAATACAGTGTTTCTCTTCTTCCCTTCCTGTCTGTACCCTGTTTGACTTCAGCAGGCTGCTGAGGGTAGCGCAGGCCTCCCGAGCAGATTTTTGAATTACTCCACCAGGCTATACACAATTCAATGCCTTTTAGAATGCTGCCGAATTGGTGCCTGGGGGCCAAGCATGCATATTGTGGCAATGAACCGATTGTGCGAGCGTGCGTGCGTGCGTGCCGCCTGATGCTGCCCTTCCTTCTGCTTCCTGAGTGGTGTTAGGTGTTACTGGGTGAGTTACAGTAAGAACCCATTCACCACCAGCATCTTCACATTGTGTTTGTGTGTTTTGAGGAGAAATAGGCTTACAAACCCACTCCACCGGTGAGGTGTTCATTCTAGCTTAAATTTGTATGCAGAAGTGCAGGGCAGACTGATCAGTCCTTTTCTTCCTTATTTGTACATAAAAGCAGAGTGTTGTTAGGCATGAGGTGCCAGATGCATTGGTGTAACATTTTTCTGTTCTTTAATCAAAAAAACTACAAACAGACATACTACACAGCCTTATGTTATTAAAAGCAAGGGAATCCAGTGCAACTTTGGATTCCAGAG
Source organism: Aldrovandia affinis (assembly GCA_029706075.1). Taxonomy (NCBI): domain Eukaryota; kingdom Metazoa; phylum Chordata; class Actinopteri; order Notacanthiformes; family Halosauridae; genus Aldrovandia; species Aldrovandia affinis. The sequence continues at coordinate 2,208,282 of JAINUG010000139.1, read as the reverse complement.
AACGACGGAACAGAACATGGCGGCTCTCCAGACATTGGGTCCAGATTTTGCATCTTGTTCTGCCCCCTGGCCCTGGCGTATACCCACACTCTCTGGCCGCAGTCCTGATATGGTGCGAAGGTTGGTGTGTACAACAAATATCAATCCACTGATACCTGGGAATGTCTGTACTGCTCTAGAGAGCTACAGAATTGAATAAAGCTGTGTTTTGCAAATTGTCAAAATGCATACCGTGAAACATGTTTATTATATGGAGTGTCAGATCAGATGTAGTGTATTGACCGGAATTGTTATTAACGCTATTAACAGAACAATGCAGTTTGTTCCTTATCATGCGGTTTCCTGACCAGCTTTGACCGAACTGTGTTGAACGCCCTTCTCCACTTATTGCATTGTTGTTCTGAAAGGCTGGTGTGGTGAAGGTCTTCATCTCATGTAGACCGTGTGTATGAGACCGCATTGCAAAGGGAAACCTCTCTTCCCCTGACGGCACTTAAAAACACCCTTTTAACAGCAGGTCGCCTTTTCTTCAATGTGGGGCCTATATTTCCACAAAAATATTTATGAAAAACAAAAAAATTTGACTTCCCTTGACAAACGCAAAAGCACTTTAAGTAAAACCCTTGGTTATGGAGACAATTATTGGGAGTGCTTTGATTTTATCTAACCCCCAGGGTCGGGTACTTTCAGATTCATCTGTAGGTCTGTTGTATGTGTAGCTGTCATCACGGTTACGTAACCATGAGGGACTGTGGTAATGTTGTTCTTGGAAAGGAAGGAATTGAGCCCTGTTCAACTTCAGCCTAGGATCCACACAGATCCAGCTTTTGTAGCATTGAATGTGCCTTTCCAGACGTTCTTGGGACGCGTGAAACTGAACCACACAAACAATCGATGATTGTAAACCGTACAACAAAGGAATGGAGTTGTTTGTTTCCTTACTTGGGAACAGTGTAATAAATGAGAACCATATTGCTTGGCAGTTCAGCTGTAAGTAGGCATCTAATTTAAGGACCCATTAAACCTCAAAGACTTTTAGAAACAAGTCATTTTAGTCTGAGATATTTGGGGCCTGAGTCATTTTGTGGAAATTTATATGGTGTGTTTGCTTTGTGTGTGGATATACTAAACCAGCCAGGTTCCCATCCTTTGGCTTTTTCCCCTCCAAATATGCCCAACTGCAACTTGGTCAAATGTTAAGTAAGAAGGTGAACAACTGAATCTGCTCCTCTGATTTGTATTGCTTTGTCCTGCAAATGAAGGATCGCAGCAATATTGTTTTTATAAAGGACTGAATTGGTTGGAGGGAAGCTGTTTATCGTTGAGGATTCTTAAACCTTTTCTGAAACCCCTATCTGAGTGATTCATGATTCCTTCTCTGATTCATGAGGAATCTTTATTTCCACAGCAGGGCCCCTCCACTTGGAGCCATGAATCTCAACCATCAAAGGCACTTGACAAAAACGCATAAAAACCTTAAATAATTAATTTGTAGTGGAGAGCACCCCTCTCTCTTCTGTTCCCATTAGATAATACACCCACAAATGGCGATACTTGTGCACATAGCAAGAGCCATTTAACCTCCACTTTGAGAATTGTTGCAGTGGTTGTATTGCATGCATAGCATGTCCTCAATAATTTCAAAAGAAAGAAAAACATCAGCTAGTTGTCTCTGCACTGGAGGATTGTGAGCTGCTTTGAAACACTCTCCTGATGACTGAACCAGTCATTCTCTATCCTTTAGTCTTTTATAAATCTTCCACATGTGCATGCCTTCCTCCGTCTAATCCTGCTCTCTCGGAAACACAAACGCCTTTCATCCTTCAGCTCGGATAATTCAACCAATCAAGTGACAGCTTGCCACATGCTGAAATCGGGCTCCAAACCAAACACAGGTTTGGAACACAGGTGTTCCCCCAGATTTCTGTCTTCAGTATTTTGAGTAAAATGTGTGTACCACAGTGAGATGAGCTGGGGATCATCACAACTTGGCTGTGATTATCTTACTTGGGAGGGATGATAACACACCGGCTGGAGGGATGATGGCCCAAGCGCTCAGGGGTTGGTTTCCTTGACCATGTGGAGCAGGCTCTCTTTGAAACACAACCCTGTTGGTGCCACTCCTATCATGTCTGCATAAACACATCCAGGGAAACCGCCAACTTCAGCGCTAAAGTGAAACTTGTCCAGTGCGCTGGACAAAATGACCAATAAGCATTATGTTGCTTTGCACCAGGCCAAAAATGGAGCCCCTGTAATCATTTATATTCCATGAAGGTGTTTTGCAGGTAATACTGCTGAATCTGCCTTTGCTAAAAAATGTTAGCTGTAATTGGATGTAAATTAAGTGCAATTGTTAAATTGCATTAATTATCACAGTATAATTGCAGCTGCACTTGCTGACGTTTGATTTCAAAATGCATTGACCTTAACAAAATTAACATTCTAAATTAATGGCAAATGAAAACACTGTGAACCCAAGAGGTGTTTAATCCTGTACTCTAAATTGAGAAACCATTTTTAGTTTGCTGCGAAGAACCAGAAGAAAGGATTTAAGATGTTTTGTATTTTGAGTGTTTTTTCTGTAAAGGGGGACTGCAGAACACAGTGCGTTTTCCATTGTCAAAGGTTTTGTTTATCCTGTCACATAACACACATTATGATTTTGAAAGTGTCTTTATGAATGCAATGTCAAAGAAACATATTGTTAAAGTGTGAGTTGGATTTGAAGTGGTAATTCAATATCAATAAAGCCTCCTCCTTCTGAAGAGGTTTTAGTTTTTTTCTAAAAGATTCGTTTTTTTAACACAGGTTTGAATTCTGTTCATCTACACCAGGGGTGTCAAACTCATTCCACATACTTGGTCCAGGTGAAGGTCCCTCCCTTGGTTGAAGAAGTGGGGTGAAATGGTATAGTTCCCTTTAACACTATGCACATACTTGGTATGAAGTGGTGGTTGGTATAGTTCTCTTTCAGTGGTTCCCAACCTTGGTCCTGGGGACCCACCGCGTATGCTGGTTTTAGTTACAGCCAATCTCTTGATCAATTAAGGCTATTGAAAATGTGTAAGTTCTACAATAATTTTTTCCCTTAAACTTATTTTAAGACAATGCAGGTTTGGCTTGTTGCCAATTGCTCCTTCATTCCCCACAAATGGTTTAGTTTCAGTGACCAGGGTTCCACACTTTCAACAATGAGGCTCCCACTGATTTCACCTGTCAGTCTAAAATTAAATCAATTAAAAAGGTAATTCTAAAGGAATTATATGTTATATTGCACATTACAGAAAGTGAGGGCATTAGTGATGTGTTCTTGTGATGACTTGTTCTGTGATCTGACTGGTTTAAAGTCCTGGGATATGAACATGAAACCTTTATTGTTCATGGCATGGATAGCTACTTCTAACATAATGTGGCCATAAGAGAGTAAATCAGACTTTGCTAGAAATTAAAAGTGTCTAATTAAGAAGAATGTTACTAGAAGAACTAGTTACAATTCAGAGGTTACATTTATGGTTTGATTGAAAACCTGCATAAACAATTAGTCCCCCCAGGACTGAGGTTGAGATCCACTGCTATAAACCCCACTCCTATTGCACTTGAAACATGTTTTACAGTATTTTTGTTTTCAACCATAAAATAAAAATGGTTGGGAAATGATTAATGCCACCTTGCACAAATGTTGCCCCGCCATAAACATCGGTCTTTGATTAAATTGATTTTTAATATCTGAAAAGGTATACTGCAAAGACATCTTTTAAATCAATACTAGTATGTTAATGTCCTCACATTGATCAAACTATTGATGCTGCTCAGTATTGCTCATTAGTATTGCTGGTGAACAGTGATGTGACTCTCACTGTCTATGTATTAAGGTGTCCCAGTGTAATATTGACATCACATCATATGGGACCAGATGAGCTTTCAAGCTTTACATTTAGATTTTCCTCACACTATAAGAAGCTTGTCCTCCACAGCTCAGAGGGGACCCTCCATGGGTGTATTCATATTCCGGTCAATCTTTGGATGGTGCGAGCATTTTGGTTTGTATTATTTATTAGCACTGAGTTTTTACCGTGCAGGTAATCATCAGCACAGCGGTATTCTGTATAACCATTGACCGGAGATACCAGTTGATTGCGTTCCCCCAGCTCAGAAGGTTTTCTCCAGTCCACATACGCACAGAATCCTGGTGTGAGGTTCTCTGATGATGTGTGGAGGATGTGTTTAATGTCACTCATTTTCGACCAGATTGGGTTTATAAGAAATGCACTGACCCTTCACCCCAGTCACCCCCCACAGCTCTGGTGTTCTTTTTTTGATAACATTTTTGATAACATTTAACATTTTTTTATTTGTTTTCCATTTAACAAAACAAGATACACAGGAGGACATTCAAATGATCTCAGTGAATCACAGGATGCACAGAATCATGACAAAATATAACAAGTAGACACACGATGACCAGTTATAGATATGAACTATATCAGTTATAGATATGAAGTCAAAAGAAAAAGAAGGATAGGATAGGATATACCAGATAATACATTCATATAAGGGAAAGAGTTCAATTAGCTTGAATGGGAGTTATAAATCTAAGGAATGTAGATGTATTCTTAATCGGTGTGGAAACCCGACTCCAGATGGTGTGTTCAGTTCTATACATTTTAGATAGATTTCAGGCTGCCTTCTCCATTACCAGTGTGGCAAGAATGGTCTGAAGCCAAGTGTCCTCAGTAATACTGTCCAGGCACTTCCAGTGTAATGCCATCACTCTCTTTGCTGTCTTACAGCCTATAGAAACACGCATAGTAGGGGCTGGTCGGATAGCATAGCGGTCTAACACACCCGTATTTGGCTGGTCCTGTACGAGTGTGAGCTGCCCATCAGGAACGCGGTTCGAAACCGGTCTCTGCCAGACCAGCCCTGGCCGTTAGCCCCGATCGGGGGTGGCATTTGGTTTTTTAATCTTACTGGACCCTGGGAGTTGTAGTTTATCATCTTGTTTCTAATGGATTTTGAAATCTCATGCAAGTATTTCCAGATTGAGAACCAATCTTCAGGTTCTGGAGTTATTTCCAGGTCCCTTTCCCAAAATCCCTGTAGAGCATTCCAATTGTTAACTAGAACTTTGTTTAACAATGCATAGACTTTAGAACCAGCTTACCTCTACCCATGACTATCTCTTCAAGTTTCTTTTCCATCCTTGAAATTTTGGGGACAGTCAGTCATTGCCCTGAAAAAGTGGGTAGTTGTGACCGAATTTGCAAGAAAATCTTTGTCCTGTAACCCATATCTCAGTTTCCTTTGTGAAAAGGTGAGTAGCTTTCCTTCATCTAAAATATTGAGTTTCTTAATGCCCTGCTTTGCCCACGATGGTACATTAGGGTACCTGTCACTTTTTGAAGCCAATTGAATTGTGAAGAGCTTTGGCTATTTCACAGGAAAACTTAATGAGAGGATTGTCAATAGCCCTTTTATAATGAGATGTAATATTTATATACATCTGGAAGACCAAGGCCCCCTTTTATTCCTGTCGATAAACATTTTACTGCGATTAACTCTTAGCATCTCGCCTTTCCAAATTAATTCACTGAAAGCGATGTTGATCTCTTATAAAAAGCTTTTACTAATAGGCAGTGAGATTGCGGAGATAAGAAAGTTATTCTTATTCTTGGCAAAAACATTCATTCAATACGTCCCCAGGCGGATAAAGGGAGTAAAGTCTGTCTTTACAGGTATCCCATACCGTCTGGTGCCAATTTAAAAGTTCTCAATGTGTCTACTGTAGCAGTATCCGTTCAGTGGTAAAGCCTAAGACTTATCCCAGTTCACCTTATATCCTGACACTGAGCCAAAGTATTTAACCCTTTCAAGGACATGCTTTAGGGAGACCTGTGGATCAGATACAGTTAGTAAAATATTAGCTGCTTATAGGCTAATCTTCAGTTCAGTTTTTGGATTAAATTGTCCCCAAAACCAAAATAAGAAAGTGTACAATAAAAGAATGGCCATTCAAGGCGGTCAAAAGCCTTTTTGGCATCTAAGGGTACTGCAAAGATTGGAGCAGTGCATTATACGCATCAACTTTCTTATATTGTCTTCAGCTTGTCTAGACCTAAACAATTCTATTTGGTCTCTGTTTATACGTTTTGGTAAAACCAGGTCGAGCCTGTGTGCCAGGACCTTAGGAAAAATCTTTGCATCAGCATTTATCAAAGATTGGTCTGTACCCTCCACAGAGCATTGGATCCTTGTTGGGTTTTATCAAAATGGTTATAAGCGAAGACACCATTGTTTCAAGTTATTTTTTGATGTTGATGTTGTGCTTCGCTAAGCACCCGCTGTTTTACCTGACTCAGGTAAGGTAAGCTACATTAGACTATTCTCAGTATAACCTAGCTGCAACAATTAGTCTTAAGGGGGACTGCGTCGCTCTGTCACCGTATTCGGTTCGCCTACCCTACCCTGCCGTGTCTGACAGCCTGCGCTGCTGAACCCGCTAGTTTACACGTGCATCTACAAAAAACAAAAAACGCCCATTACGCAAGACTAACAAGCATGCCGTAAACTGCTTTGTAGATCAAAGTCAACAGGAGCATTCCAAACTGAGGGAACAAATCCTCACTTTTGTTCATTTCATGGAGATAATTCAAAGAACAAAACCATCTCTTTGTAATAAATGCATTTTGTTGATTTATTTATTTTTCCTCCTTCACCTAATTCTAAATGAGGTTAATATATCCACTGAACTCGTAAGTGTATAGCAACTTTTCCCCATGTCATTATGTCCGTAATAGTCAGGCATGCAAAGTGTATGCTTCTCGTACCATATTTTGCATGGTTTCATTCATTCTAAGTTGATAATGCGATGTGTACACTTTGTCCTGTGCATTTCTCAAAATGCTTTGTGTGTGAATTCATTCTCACCAGTTTCTCTGTCCCTACATCAGTCCTGGTACCCACAGTGTTTGATTAATTGTTTGATTCATGTGACCTGTTTGATCTGACAGAACACCACTGTGTGTTCAGTATTTTTCATCTGCAAGCAGCAACCTTCCCATACACCACTGGCTTGATATGACAGACGTGGACTTTAAAATCCATCAGTATTGTTTAGAGGTCGTATCAAGGCCCCTTCCTTCAGATACCTGTCTAAGTATTTTAAAATACAGAGAACATGTTGGATTCTATATGTCAGCATTTTCTTTACCTTTTTTATAACGGGTAAAATGCTGATGGTAATTCTTCTTTGACTGCATCTCCAGTGTACCATGTTGACTGTGTTGTTTTTACACCTTACTATATGCGTCTATGCTACTGTGTGCTAAGCCTCCTGCTCCCATAAAAACATGCAGCTTTTCACACACATGGCAGTGCAAATGATCAATTTGCCTTTATATTTAAGTGATTAAAAACAATATCAAAGTTGGCAAGGCAACGGTGACACCTTTATGTTCGCTAACAGGCAACTTGAGCAATTTCGTTCTGTTATAATATTAAGATAAATATCTTTATCATTTACTCCCAAGCTAAGAGTCTAGAGACAGTTAGAGATAGTTATACATTGCTATGCAAATATTACTACAGATTGTATACTATAGTTATCAGCAATTACTATTTACCTGTAGGAAAATTTGCTGGTGTAGGGTTTCTCTTTGCAAAAAATAAATAAAAATAGTTTCACCCACCCCCAGTGGAAGTGCACTGCTGTGGATTGTGCATCAGCAGAATTTTCGCTTCTGAAGGTGCTGTACGGATGCTTGCCCTCCAACACGCCCCACTGGCAGTGTCCCTGTGATGCACTCTTCTTGGCTTGAGCTGCTGCGGCTGCAGGCTGCCAAAATGAGCTTGCACTGCATATTTTTCACTTCCCTGAAAATCTCATCTGAATTCATCCCACTTTTCAGTCTGATTCTTTGAGATCAGATGAAACTATAGATTCTGTGGTGCTGTTACTTTTCTGAAACTCTTTTATATGAAGCAAACTCTCACTTCCTCTCTACAGGAAGAAACAGGCATTCTGCTAGAGCCATCATAAAATGGCCAAAATATAAAGTATAATTCCTTTATAAAGCTGTCTGTGTAGCCGTTTTCATTGGGTGAAACCCAATCCCTTTACCCTCCTGTGTACTCAAAACGTCTCACAGTCTGAAGTCAGGAGGCATTATATTTACCATTGATGGCATTTTAGACATCCTAGTGTCTCACGTCATGCCTGGTTTAATATGGTCGCTTTTCTGCTTTAAGCAGCTGGAGGTGAATAATGGTTTGATTGGTGGTATTTTGATTTGAGGAACGTTTCTCTCACCTGACCGGTGGTGGTTTTTAAAAAGGTTTCGTATAATTGAAATCTTTGGCAGTATGCATGGAGAACGATACAAAAATCAACTGCTTGGAAATGTGAGCCCCCTCACTAATTTTGGCCATGCCTCTGCACTGGCAAGGCTGCTGGCTACACTTCAACATCGCCATCAAACAATAGTGGAATTACAGAAAAATCTTAGAAATGCCTAAATCTATATGAATATAAAACAAATGGGAATTCAACTGTTGTGTGTAAACTCATTTGTCTACAAGCGGATTATATCCAAGCATGGAAGCGGGTGTTTATGAAATGAGATTTGTTTGTATATGTTTGCTTGTCAGCTACACGTGGAGGTTGTATGCTATGTGCTTGTGGTTGCTGTGATCAGGACCAGAGGTTTAGCAAGTTCACATTTTGGAGTTTGGACACCCTTACACCCCTGGGCAGTGCTCTTCATGTAACTTGCAGTGCCTGGGATAGTAATGGCGTTTTTTCACCAGACAGTACGGTACGGTACGGCACGGCACGGTTACGAATCCGTGATCCCAGGTTTTGTCACTTTCCACCGCCAAGTGACCCGTACCGAACCAAAGTACCTGTGCTAAATTTAACTATTGCTCTGTTTAGGTACTACCGAGCCGAACAGGGACTGGAGTGGAGCGAGCAATACTGCAGACCATTGATTTGCCAAGCCCAATTGTCATAGAATCATCACACTAAATCTCAGACCGGCTTAGACACAACCGCCATGTTTAAAAAAAAATTTTTAGCTTCACTTCGATTATTGGTAGGCTATTATTCGAAGAGTATTATTATTTGTGGTTCTGTATGGCTTAGTTGGTAGAGCACAGCATTGGCAATGCTTAGGTTGTGGGTTCAATCCCTACTGGGGCCACATATACTGAAAATGTATGCATTCACTACTGTAAGTCGCTTTGGATAAAAGCATCTGCTAAATGGCGTATATTATATTATTATATATTATATTATTATATAGAGTTTGGCATTATTGTCAGGTTTGCGTGATTCTACGAGTTAAGTTTATGTTACGAAAACTGAAATAAGCACGTTTTCTTTGAAAGTATAGTATTGTCATTTTCATTCACGCAATTAGAATATACATTTTCATAGTACAACATTTTCATTCCTCACTTAAATAGATTTTTAGAAAGATCTATAAATCGCTTTGATGCATTCCGATGCTCGAGCTAAACCCAGGCTAAACAAAAGGATCTGAACTGGACAGTGTCAAATGACAAAGTGTTTGAATAATCTTGCGAATTCATGAATCGACACTCAAATTTATATATTTTTTTAGCTCGTAGCTCGATATGGGCAAAATCTCATACTGCGATAATCTTGCTACATATTACAATTGCGATATAGCACACGATGTAACAAAACACATGGATGGAAAATTGATCATTGATATATGTGTTCCAGACATCATAGAATAGGCATTGTAATAAGTGAATTAAGTGAACCCAAACTAAACAATTTTTCCCAATATTAGTTTAGCCTACTGAAATGTTGAAAAAAACTATTCAACTGTTTCTATTCAACTTCTTAATCACATTATGGAATTAACACAGCTGTCCTACTGCTTCTTTCACCGTTGTGCCTTTGAGAATTTTTTTTGTAAGGCGTTCCATTTTCAAACGCTGAGTTTGGGATGTAATTTTGGTAAATGAGTTCCTGGAGACCAAGCTAGTCTACAAGTATGTGTGGGAAACAAATGTAAAACAAAACATGCCCAGCATTCAGCGTTGCTATGGATTTATATCGCAAACCTTGGTGGTATGATATCGGAATAGCGATCGGAATACAATATATTGTTCACTACTGCTCGTAGCTCATGCTGGACATATTTTTGCAGCGACAAGCTACACAGATAGCTATAATTATATAGGTATGTTACACATTTTTGAAATGTTATAAATCGAGCCTGAAAATTATCCCAGAGCATGAAAATTCATGAAATTTGATACCTTATTCTCTATATGTTACGTTTTAAGGAAGTTATGGTCATTTAAACACTCGAAAATTTGCATATTGACCCCCGTTGCTTTTCAATGGGCTTGAAACAAAAGCTGTGATCCAATAACATAAATGGCCATAACTTTCTTAAAAATAAAGATAATTGCATGACATTTTCAATAATTACAGGTTGAAGCATTCTAAAAAAGATATATCATCTTAATTTGAATGATCTGAAATTACATTACATAATCAATTAATCACATAATTACATGTTGCGCACCCGCCGCCACACGGCAAAAACCATGGCAGGCAGTGAGCATTCGGGCAAAGATATCTCACATTCCGGGTCAAAAATATTGCATTTCGCATCGACAGATTTCCATGAAATTTCACCAGAAACAAGACTAAATGTTAAATTACCGTCCTGGATACCTTTTATTTAGTCCTGAACAAGCGATCTATGACTTTGAAAAAAGCACTAAACATGAAAAGTCTGACTTTGCATAATCTCTCGTAATCGCGTAGCGTATGACCAAACCTAAATTATATATAGCAATGTTTAATAAAATTTCGGAAACAAGATATAAGGATCTTTTTTTTTTTTTTGAAAACATTACGTTATATCGCAGCACGTATGGTCACAGCAAAAACCCAGGCCGGGGCCAATGAAAAGCTTGCAGTTTTCCGCGTGGGTTTCCTCCGCATAATCTCTTCCCACAGTCCAAAGACATGCACGTTAGGCAGAGACATTGCCCATAGGTATGAGTGTGCACATCTATTGGCGACCTGTCCAGGGTGCTCCTGCCTCTCGCCCGGAACGCATGCTGGGTAACAGGTTACCTAAATGGATGGATATATATAGCTGCTTTAATATCATGCCCATGATATAGTATATAAAATTGGTCAATCATTAAGTGTGGCGTTTGAAAACAGATGAAAACCAATGAGGCTTATCGTGGGTCATCAAGACACCCCCTTCCCAAAAAAACATCAGATCGACACAAATCTCGTGGTTGATGCTTTCTGATCAGGGAAAAGCGGAAATCCGTATATCCGCGGAATCTGTAGCCTACATCTTTTCAATCGTATAAAAATGAAAACATTAGCTATATTTGTTATATACAAAATAGCTAATGTTTTCACCAATGAGGCTTATCGTGGGTCATCAAGACACCCCCTCCACTCCATTTAAATCTGGCACACAAAGCGGCTTGTGCCGACCTGAACAGACGGTTTGTGCACCAAGCAAACAAAGTACCACGTGTAGCCTACCAACAGAATGGTAAACAATAGACTGTTAAACACATATTTCACATGGCTTGGCATGGCTAAATCCAAATAGAAAAATTAGTGTTGCCTTTGGCAACACTTGCAAGTTGTCCAAAGACCAGTTTAAAGTTTGGCTTGAATGATGGTTGCATAGAGACAAATACAGTGATTTTGCATGTTTATTATGTTGTCCTACTTTATTTACATTTACAATTTTTGTCTGTAAAACACCACTGTAAACACTGCCAACACGTCATTCAAATTTTCAGCTTTTTTTCAGCCTGACCACTTTCATTACTAAAGACATATGAGGCATTAAATGTGATCTTGGGAAAATTTCAATTCATTGGAGGACCAACGCCGAATAATATGTTTGAAGGATTATATAGCCTAGTGTGAAGTCACTTGCATGGTACCTCCTGTGCTCACTGCCCCCGACCTGACTCCCAAACACCTAGGTAGTGGTAAGAAAATTGTAGCTACTGTTATGGGGAAAGCCGTGTTCTCCTTGTTTTAATTTGAGCTGGAATGTTTACAATGTCAATGCTAATGTCACCACAGCAGTCACATTCTCTTTTGTCACTTCAGATAACTCCTCCTATCTAACTCCTCCTATCTTCACGGTTCTGTTGTGTGGTGGAAAAATGACACAGGGACTCAACCCGTGAAGGGGACAGTTACGGGTACGTGCTGTGGTGTGCTGTGCTGTGCTGTTGGTGGAAAAACGGCATAAGTAAATTATTTTATGTGGGGGGGCAGAACATTTAGAGCCATTTTTTTTTTTTTCTTCCCGTTTTTCTCCCAATTTTGGTAGTCAATTATACCCTCTATTTTATTTTCAATTCCCCACCCTCACGAGTCCGCCGCCCGTCCTCCGGGAACGAGATTCGTATTCCTGGACCTATATCCCCGCCTTCTTTCGAGACGGAGATCTTCCACGGACTCCATTAACCTTCTCCTCGGCGGACTCGTGCCAGCTCTCCCTCCCCCCTTCCCCGGAGGCGGACAGCCAAATGCCGCCTCCGATCGGGCTGACGACCAGGGCCGGTCTGGTAGAAACGCGGGTTTCGATCCGCGTCTCTGACGGGCAGCGCACACCGCTCCAAAGCGCGGTGCACTAGACCGCTGGGCCATCCGCCAGGCCCAGAGCCATTTTAACCATCATCCGAAAGGACGAATAAAACGTGAGTTTAGGATTGGGCCCGTGGCTCAGAATGCAGCAGGCAAATGGCTGATGATACTTCCATTTGATTGCATAGGACTGCACTCAGGTCCTAAATCACATTTGTGGTGATCGAGAAACGCGTTGGAACTGGAATATGAACGTGTGGAGGAAATTTATTGGGAATGCATGGGGTGAAGAAGGGTTTCCCTGACAATAGAAGCCGAGTGATTTAAGAAATGCACTCATCAGATGGTATGAGAATCCGGGCCCAACAAGGGTTAAGAAACACATTTTTTGATCAAAATAAAACTAAAACCCATGATTTCACTTGGGTAACAACAAGGAATGGCCTTGAAATGAGCCTTTTGTTCTTTATTGCAACTTTGCTGAAATGCTAATGATATGCAAGTGACCTCAGATCTGCGATTTATGCGAGGTTCTACTGAATGCACCACTGAGGATAGGGAAAGAGCTTTATTTTATATTTTTAAGTTTTTCGGGTTTTTTTTATGAAGCAGATGCCAGATGAAAAATGGTTCTGAAGTGGGACCTGTTTGGCCTGTTTGATTGTCACTTCAATTGTATCACCATCCTGGATTAAATCCTTTCATTTTTGTAATCTTTCTGGTGAGTTCAGATTTGATTCTCAGGGCTCATATCCTCAGCTTGTTTGAATAAAGTATAAAGAAAAAAGCAAACAAAGGACAGACAGAAATAAGGACTCATCTTAAACATCTTATTTACTAACTCTAAAACCTGTTAGAAAAAAAAGAGACTAAGTTACATATTACAGCAAGCAGTGCACAGAAACTGTACACTAAAATACTAGAATTGCTTTTTTTTTTTTTTTTTTTTAAAGCTTGAGTGGTTGGGAAGCCTAGAGTATGTACAAAATAAATTGTAAATACTTTAGCACAAAAAATAGTCTGCTTATTATGCAATTAGAACCTTTTTATACAAGGAACAGTAGAGGAATTGGCCAGCTGGGCTCATTGGCGGTTGCTCTTTATTCTCTCCAGCCTCTTTTTGAGGTCATCAAGGTTGTACGGCAAAACCTCATTTAATTAGCGTTTGTGGAAACCGCACCAGTGACCAGACGCAGCCCCCGCAGTGAAACGAGCATCTCTGAAAGGGTTCTGTTCACAAAAACTCCATGTAGAGGATCAGTGAAAAGATCTGTAACCCTGTGAGACCCCCAGCTTTCAGCTCGATCAAGGCCAAGCGGTAACGGAATGGGTATCTGCAGTGTAATAAATGCTTGCCTGATGTCTCTAAATAGAATGAGTGTCTACATTATATTGAATGCTCACCTGAAGTCTGTAAATAGGAGCAGAATAAAAGCATTTGTCTCTTGTAGATGCTCTGTAAGAACTACACCCTATGCTGCCTTCATGGACAAGCAGATTTCAGGTGATACGAGTGGTAAACTACTGAAAATAAAAATAAATATAAGCTTTAATAATAAATTACTGAAAATAAAGTGTGATTGCCTTTATTTCGCTAAGTGTGCTGTGGGGCAGAAGTCATTGGCATTGGAATGCTGCTGACATTTAGTAGACACTTAAAAATGCATATAAGCTTTAATGATAAACTTTTAACCTGAAGAACGCAAATTGTAAGTGCTCTCCCCCAAGGCCATCAGGACCAGGATGAAAGTTCCTGTTCCTGTTGCTGTTCCGTACCTGCTGTAAAGCTGGTTTCAATCATTCACAGAAGAGAAGGGAGGAGGTGGAGGTGGTGGTTCTTCTTCCTCCTCCCAGCCTCTTTTCCACTTTCTCCCCTTTTTTTACTTTCGCTGTCATTAAAGTGCATTCCTTTTCCTTCCAGTAAATCTTCAGATCTTTGAGCAGATGTGGGTTGTAGTTTGGGAACCTATTCACTGTCACAGGGCTGCAAGCATACGACAGTGAAGTCTGTCGGCTTGTGCGTGGGCCTCAGTCAGTGGCGTTTAAACCATTTCTGAGCTCTTCCTTACAAATTCCTCTGTCCACATCAGCCCCATATCTGGAATATATTTTTTTTTTCAAATTTGCTATTTATTACATCAGACTTTCCACAGAGTTGTTCACACTGCTCTATAAGCCTCGTCCATGTTGCCAAAAACATGGTGTGGGTGGGATATATTGCATGCTGTTGAAATGTTCCAGGCATGCGTGCTGAAAGACCACCCGTGTTGAAAGGGTGTAAAACGAGTGTTTTTGGTTTACCAAAGCGGGGTGCCCTACCATATTTTTCACTGTGGTTCTGTCTGCTGAACTTCTGACTGTCAGAACCAGACTGGTACGTTGGTGTGGTCTCCCTTGGAGTACCCTTGTGTGACTCAGGGGTCATCTGATACTCCCAAATGCATACTTCCTCATGCACATGAAACTCACACTGAAAACATCCTGTGGTAACGCCAGGGTCGGTGTTGGAGGCATCATTGACCTTAATGGTCTATAGATGGTGTTGGGGGCCTTTGATCTTAATGGTCTATAGATGGTGTTGGGGGCTGCATTGATCTTAATGGTCTATAGATGGTGTTGGGGGCTGCATTGATCTTAATGGTCTATAGATGGTGTTGGGGGCTGCATTGATCTTAATGTTCTATAGATGGTGTTGGGGGCTGCATTGATCTTAATGTTCTATAGATGGTGTTGGGGGCTGCATTGATCTTAATGGTCTATAGATGGTGTTGGGGGCATTGATCTTAATGGTCTATAGATTGATCTTAATGGTCTATAGGTGGTGTTGGGGGGCTGCATTGATCTTAATGGTCTATAGATGGTGTTGGGGGCTGGTCTATAGATGGTGTTGATCTTAATGGTCTATAGATGGTGTTGGGGGCCATTGATCTTAATGGTCTATAGATGGTGTTGGGGGCTGCATTGATCTTAATGTTCTATAGATGGTGTTGGGGGCTGCATTGATCTTAATGGTCTATAGATGGTGTTGGGGGCTGCATTGACCTTAATGGTCTATAGATGGTGTTGGGGGCTGCATTGATCTTAATGGTCTATAGATGGTGTTGGGGGCTGCATTGATCTTAATGGTCTATAGATGGTGTTGGGGGCCTTTGATCTTAATGGTCTATAGATGGTGTTGGGGGCTGCATTGATCTTAATGGTCTATAGATGGTGTTGGGGGCTGCTTTGATCTTAATGGTCTATAGATGGTGTTGGGGGCTGCATTGACCTTAATGGTCTATAGATGGTGTTGGGGGCCTTTGATCTTAATGGTCTATCGATGGTGTTGGAGGCATCATTGACCTTAATGGTCTATAGATGGTGTTGGGGGCTGCATTGATCTTAATGGTCTATAGATGGTGTTGGGGGCTGCATTGATCTTAATGGTCTATAGATGGTGTTGGGGGCTGCATTGATCTTAATGGTCTATAGATGGTGTTGGAGGCATCATTGATCTTAATGGTCTATAAATGGTGTTGGGGGCTGCATTGATCTTAATGTTCTATAGATGGTGTTGGGGGCTGCATTGATCTTAATGGTCTATAGATGGTGTTGGGGGCTGCATTGATCTTAATGGTCTATAGATGGTGTTGGGGGCCATTGATCTTAATGGTCTATAGATGGTGTTGGGGGCTGCATTGACCTTAATGGTCTATAGATGGTGTTGGGGCCTTTGATCTTAATGGTCTATCGATGGTGTTGGAGGCATCATTGATCTTAATGGTCTATAGATGGTCTTGGGGGCCTTTGATCTTAATGGTTGATAGATGGTGTTGGGGGCTGCATTGATCTTAATGGTCTATAGATGGTGTTGGGGGCCTTTGATCTTAATGTTCTATAGATGGTGTTGGGGGCTGCATTGATCTTAATGGTCTATAGATGGTGTTGGGGGCCTTTGATCTTAATGGTCTATTTATGGTGTTGGAGGCATCATTGATCTTAATGGTCTATAGATGGTGTTGGGGGCCTTTGATCTTAATGGTCTATAGATGGTGTTGGGGGCTGCATTGTCTATAATCGTCTGAAGATGGTGTGTATTTATTACAACACCCAGCCACTGGCTAACGAAGTCCTTTTTGCTCATTATTTTTCTGTTAGTTAGGGAGCCTTGTGAGGGGAGTGCTGCAAGTTGTGAGGCAGGGGGGGTTCGGGTAACCATTGGCTGCTGAAGTCTGTGAGAAACCGACCCCCACAGGAAGCGCTCCGGAGCTTACGGAATGTCCAGGTTTCGTTCTGAAATGGGGCACAACACCCCATAAATCTGCCTCCATTTATGGGTTGAAAATATTTTTAGACACCGACTTTGCTTCGACTTTGTTTCAAGTGCTTGAAGTGCTGCCCCACTTTGGGTGCGTGATGCGATAACATGCCACGTGTCACACAATCCCCCACTTGGGATTCAAAACGCATTACAGGTTTTAGGCATTCCTGTAGAATAAAAAGTGTTGATGTCAGTGGCCCTTTGTAAACACAATGCAATAAAACCAGACGGCAGGGCACACATTCCTGAACCTTCATACCGTCACTTTGTGCTGCTTGTCAGGCGAGTTGCACATAAGGGCAAAGTGTCTTGTGCTCGTATTCCACACGGTAAAGGTGGGTCCTTTTGGAATCCAATTAATTTGGTTAGGAAGTCTGCCAACTTTGACCAGCTATGCTCTCTGTTCCAACTGCATGCCTCTTTTTAAAGCCCACACCGTTTGCCTCTGAATTATTTAACGCAGTCTCTTGGTGTCTTTGGAGAGCCGATGCACCGAATTCCCTGTTCGCTGTCACCAAGGTCCTGTTCTGCCTGCCTAAGGAAATGATTCAGCGAAGTTGACGCACAACTATTACTTTGATATTTAGGCACTCTGAAACAGTAATTCAGTCAATGATATATATATATATATTTTTGTCATATCCAGTGAGCTACATTCTTCAACAACAGTCGCTAGCGTTGCAACATTTTCTAAACTGGAAACGTATGCTAATTTATAATCATAGGAATCATAGGACACCTACCGTTCAATATGAAATATGAAAACAGCATTTTCAAACTTCATCAAAATGATTATTTTGAACTTTCTTTAAATTGCAAGTTGTAACATCCATGTAATGACACATTAAATTGTTAGCTAGCTAACACTACATTTAAACTAAACTTAACGCTAAATTTACCAGGAATTTACCGGAAACTTCCACCACTTTGCAACCCTCATCACAGCTGGGGGATTCTGATCTGACTCCATGAAATGATGTTTGACATCATTAAAGGGTGAAAATGTGTGTAATTCAATTATAATTTTATTAGAGCTGTGATGGAGCAAAAACTTGATATCAATCGAAAAGCCCAGCAGTCCTCTTAGCTGCAGTATTCTGGTGCTTTAACCCTGCTAGCACACACACTGCCTCTCCCTTCCACTAATCTTTATGTTGTGCTTCCCAATTAAAGGGAATTAAGGCACTAATTGAACTTTTGTTTAGATTGCCAAATTAATTGACATCTATTAATCCACTCCAATTATTGTTCTATATGGGATTGTAGCACAACAGATTTAATTTATCCTGTGAATTATACCCTACGAAGAACTGTAACCTTTTAATTTAACCTTTTAATTGATTTGGCACACAGTCTTAGAAGTGACTTAAAAGACGTGACATGGATTAAATTAAATTAAAGAACACAGGCACTTAACAGCCAGTAACACAGTGATCGGTGCTAAAATAAGCATAAAATGCTTAGAATACATATAGTACTGAATGCCTCAAGGACTGTTCGCATACCTGCCTCATGCTAACATTGACATAATAACGATCAATGAGAGCAACGGTACTGCATCTTGTCATTTTCAAGTGGTACCAGTAGTCCAGTAGAGAAACGTTGCTTTGCATTAGCAATTGTTTGACTGACTGTTTTCAATCAACTGTATAATGTACTCATGCCTGACGGTGGTCTGCAAGAGCAACATTACCCTATATCATATTGGCGTGGGGCATGGGTCCTGCAGATGGAGCGGGGAATGCCTCAAAGGCCTGACCCACCCCAGGAAGAGAAAGGAAGTGTTGGCTGTGCAGAGCTAAATTGGGCTCATTTTCACTAGAGACTGTTGACTCATTATATGGGAATAAATGTTTGAGCAGCCTGCAGTTAGTGGCATGTCTTTATTTAACAGGCTGTGGGCATCAGTAAAGATTCCACGTGTAGTGGGGACCTGCTTTCCTCACGGTTAACTCTGAGTGAATCATTCATATTTCAGTCTATGGCGTTGTGGTTGTGCACTGCTGGGCTAACTGGCCTAGGGGGTTGTGATGTCACTGGCCTAGGTTGGGTGTGATGTCACTGGCCCAGGGGGTTGTGATGTCACTGCCCTAGGTTGGTTGTGATGTCACTGCCCTAGGTTGGTTGTGATGTCACTGCCATCTGTCACATCCATTTAAAGTTAGTGGCAGATTGTTCTCATGTGGCAGTGGGAGTGGCAGGGTGAGCCCATGTCAGGCAGGATGCTGTGAGGGCCAGTGACTTGATGGCTCCGTGTAGGGAGTAATGCGCTGGCATAGCTACCCACTGGCAGAGCTGGGAAGAGCTCCACACCCTGACCCTGCTCAACACACACACTGCACAGCACACTGACCCTGCTCAACACAGACACTACCCAGCACACTGACCCTGCTCATACTTGAATATTCCACATCTGATGTGGCTAAGGCTATATTTCCTGTGTTACTGTTGCACTTCCCTTAACTGTACTAAACCTGCAGTTTATTTCAAGTTGAGATCAGCAGTTGAGTTAGTTTAGATTAATGAGTGCAATCTGAGGATCCTTAAATTATCCCCCAAATTTATCCCCAGAAAGCATTAAATTACCACAGCAACAAAGCTTGGACACCGGACAAACTGTAAAATTGTAGAGCACAAAGGGCTATTAACTCTGGTAACAAGAAAGATGGAGTGAACTGTTCTCTGTAAGCGACAGTGAGGAACGGCAGAGTAGGGGAACATTAACCTTCAGGGTCCGGATATCCCCGTCTCTCTGTGCTTCGGTTGTAGTTATGGCTGCCTTGATCAACAGCGCCTGTCCTGAGGGCCCTGGTGTAGCTGTGTGGGCAGAAGGATGAATTCCAGCATGATTACTCTGACTGTGTCACCCTCCCCTCCTCCAATTCTACTTTGTCTCACCCTCCTCCCCTCTTACTCACTGCTTTGTCTCACTCCTATTTTTGGCGTAGTATCAGGCGGACATCAAACAAATCTCATTCTGGATGGAGGTGTGGCAGGGTGGGGTCTGTGTTTAGACCGGTCCGTCTCTGGGTAGAGTTAATGTGGGTGTGTTCGGGTTTACACCGGTCTGTCTTTGTTCGTTTTGGGTGAAGTATTGGGAGGGTGGGGTCTGTTTTTAGACCGGTCCATGTCTGTGCATTCTGGGTAGAGTTGATGAGGGTGGGGTCTGTGTTTGGACCAGTCCTAGGCTGGCAGTTTCTAACTGGCTATCGAACAGTTAACAGATCATTCCGTATACTGCGGTCCATCAAAGGTTTAACTCCTTAACTTTAAAAAAATTGTATAAAGTAAAACATTTTACAAAACAATCATATGCATTTTGTCGGTTCAGTATTTTACAAGTCTACCTCACATTTTGATTTCCGAATTTGGGAAATGAAAAAACTAACAAACCGAAAGAAGCATCAGACCCCAACCTTTTTAACCCAGGACTGGAATGAAATGAAATTGGCATCTTCAGTATGGCCCGTCCCTTCCTACCTTTGTTGTACTTGGTCTGTCTTTGAAGGATACAAAATCTGTGTGACCACAGCGGATGTGGTTGTTCGATATCGTGCATGATGTCAATATTGTTATTGATGTCATCAAAAATTAGATGATTATTGTTATCGTTTTTATCTCCCAGGCATAACTCCCACACAAAGAGAACTGCAGCTTTGAGCCAGGTAGTATTTTCCACACTGTAAGCCACATATCATACTGCAGGAGAGCTGGCATGAATGTCTCTCTCACTGACGATCACTGGTAGCCTATAATAGGCACATTGTGTGCGACTATAGCTGTGAGCAGTGGGGGCCCCAGGAACCCTGGCCGATTTAAACCCACCCACCATAGTGGGACTAGGCCAAATGTGCCCTAATACTGGTCATAGTCGTTTAATGACATCGCCCAGTATTGAATTAGTGATGTCTAAGCTACACTAATTGATTAGAATTTTAAACCTTACTTACAAAAATCTGATTCCCCCCTTCCTTTCCCAATTTAGTGGCCAATTATACCCTCTATTTCTTTTGATTTGCCCTCCCCACACGAGTTCGCCGCTCGTCTCTACGAGGCAAGCCAATTCTCAGAGGGCAGCGAACTCCGCTTCCGATGGAAGCTTTGGAGACGGAACTTGCCCACCCACGTTCTGGAGACATCCTTACGTGCTTCACGGCCCCTGATTGGGGCTAACAGCCAGGGCTGGTCTGGCAGAGATGGATTTCAAACCGCGTCCCTGATAGGCATCGAACACTCGTATCGGACCAGCCAAGACATGTCTGCGTTAGACCGCTGCGCTATCCGCCACCCCCTAAACCTTCCTTTTAAAAGGGCATACTGCCTTTTACGCAGCAGGATAGTCTCCTTAATGGCAAACGTGTGTGTCATTGTTCATTTTGGTGACAAGCCAAATTATAATGTCATTGATGTTATTGATGCATATCTGGCACATGACCAAATGAGTGCCACAATATGTTTACTCATCGCCATTCCATAAATATTTAGCCACGTGATGTACATTATTTTATCAGCATTTCAGCAGCAACCTGGCCTCAGGATGTCCCTGCGTTTGCTATGGGATTAGTGATCTTACAGACTCTCGGAGCTAGGTCACAGTGAGGATGCCCCACAGCTGTGAGAGAAATCCTGTGAAGCAGAACCAAGCCAAATTTCTGATTTCTCATCGCTCCAATGAGCAAAGTCTTGTCACAAACAAAACGTGTAACGTAGAAGAAGGTTAAGACACATTAATGACCGTATTCACACTGTGAGAAAGCCCAGGTGATAACCGATTCTAAAAGTTTTGAATTGAGAAGATTGCGTTGAAGATTTGTTAAGCATTTACTTTTGCTTTTGGGGTTTTGTTGAAAAGAATGAGGCTCACCTTATTCCAATATTACATCTATAAACCCCAGAGTATTCATTCTCCCATTTTTATTTCAGAGAAAGTAAATGAGGTGGCTTGTTATTAGAGAACAGTTTTTGTATGCATTGCTTGTTGTGGCCAAGCTCAGTAAAGCCCTGAAATGCAGTGCTCATCCCACGCTCCTGCACATGTGCAGTAAGAGGAGGCAGGGCTGTTGCATTGCAGGTGAATGAGACTTGCTCAGCATGACGGCGTTCTACAGTGAACGGTTTGCTTGCGTATGCTCCCTAGAATTTTGAACGTGAGTATGAAATGGCATTTTTGTGAATGCTCATTTTCCCCTCAAAAATCATAAATTGGGCGGCAGATACCGTAGCGGTCTGAGATAGGTTCCAGCCCCCCGTGACTCTGACCAGGAATAAGCGGGTTAGATAATAAATGAATGAATGAATGAATGAATGAGAGGGTGGAATTGGCTACCAAATTGGGAGGAAAAACAGGGAAAAAATCTGAAACAAAATGTAAAAAACAAAGTATAATAATAAATCATAAATTGAACAATTTTAATGAGATATTTTGACGTATTAAGCAGCAGCCACATGCACTCAACAAGCCTTTTCAGCTGTACTGTACACAGAATAATGTAAATAAGCTTGACTTCTTGCATTGGCTAAATAAGCTTGACTTCTTACTTGACTCCTGCCACTAGCCTACTGCTGTTAACATAGCGGTGTAATTCTGGATAACGAGTCCACAGTTAATAAGAGGCGTGTAAAATTTTGTGTTTGGGGCCGAGATTTGTTCAAACCAGATGTAAGGATTTTAATGCTAAGAGCGTTCGCAATACCTCCGTAGTAACTAGTAAAAGTGATTACTTCAAAGGGGACACCACTGTCTATATTAGCAGTCTTATTAGCACAAATAGTGAAAATGGTATCAAAATTAACATATTTATCCATCTCACCAGTCTGAATATTTTACAATTTAAATGGAGTCTCCAGCATAAAGAATAATTGAGAAATAAATACAATGCAACAATACTATGGAAGAGGTGAAATGTGTAATATATAATATGGCAGACGGCCGGGGGAAGTGTGGGGAGAGGTGACCGAGGGGAGATATGTGTTGACACGCTGGCTCCACCCCCAAAACTTACATGGAGGTCCGGAGGAAATGGGAACCCCGGGAACGCACCGGGGAACCCATGACAGCTGAGTACTTGGAAATAAAAGAGGGGGCGTTGCCCCTTACTGGTTGCCAAGTACCATATGGGAAAAGCGTGAGGCATTGAAGGCGGAAAAGTAGAGAATTGTTTGTGATTTATCGTTTTGACCTGGACTTCCTGATTTCCATAATTGTGTGACGAACTGTATGAGAACCTGGATGTGTACTGGATTTTGGATAACAGACATCGACTACGAATACGGGCTGTGGATTTGGATTGTTTGCCTACGTTTCCTGTTTCTTCCCCGTCTCCCCCATTGTGAGTTTTCCCTAATAAAGCCCGCTTTATTCCAATTGAACTCATTGTGTTTTGTTTCGTTATCGAACTTGGTACATGGAAACCCCACACCCCTGTTCCTGCTACAATAAAAAATATGTAATTCATATGTAAATAATAAATAAATATGTCACAAATATCATTAGGATCAATGCAAGAATGCAAATAAATACTTTAATAACATGTTTTAGTCTGTGCTCCTCGAATTTTCAACTTAGGAGGAGCTCCTTGGGGAGAAAGCTTTGCGTAGAACCCTGCATCATGGCAGTCGTTTTCTTTTTAAGGGCCTGTTAATCACTCTGGGCTCTGGGAGCAGCGGACCTTTTGTTTTAAATCATTTCCCTGATGAAGCAGAATGGTATAAAGCCGTTATAAAGCCTCAAGGTCCGCAGTGTCTGCAGGTATTTGCTCCAACCACGCACTACACCACCTGATTTCACCAATTAGCTTGCTTCCTGGACCAAATGGACACATTATTCAAAATCAGGTGGTGTAGTGCATGGTTGGAGCAAATACCTGCAGACACTGTGGACCTTGAGGCCTGGATTTGAATACCCCCGGTATAAAGCATGGCCAGATCGGTAGACACTACAGTGTGTGACTGTTTGAGCCTAATGGATGCCAAACCCTTAGTAAAAATTAGAACAACTACAGGACCAGCCCCTTCCCCGGGGCTGGCAATGATCTGCTTCCTTCAAGACGGAACTCGCCTATTCATTTTGCCCACAGAGAAGCTTTCTATGCTCATGGCGAGCTTGTGCCGGCTTTCACGCCCCCTCCCCTTCGGGCAGACAGCAAATTCCCGCCCCTGAGCATGACTCCGTTGGAAACCTGCACTCCGGGCGAGTGCCTGTACCGGTTGCGCCACCTGCGGGTCCTGGCTTTTTCTCTTTTTTTACAAATTAGGTTGGAAGAAAATTTGTGTTGTATTTTTAAATTGAGAATTTATTTTCACTTGGAAGTTGTATGGAAGTTGTAAAATCTGAAAATGTCTGATTTTAATGTTTTAATTTCAGTTAAAGTTAAAGGCATTTAAGGGGTACTGTATAAAGAGTTGAGAGAAGGTTTTAATCCTAAACAACCTGCCCGTGCCCAGTGGTGAGTGGCCTACATGTTGTTTGAAGAACAGTAGACCAACATAGCTACGGTCCTGTAACAGGGGTCAAAGCTGTGTACAGGAAAACCTTGTTAGTGCATATGTGAAATTAAAGGTTTTGAAGCTCATTTGAATTTCCTGGCTTTTTTGGCTTTTGATCAAAACCATTAACTTCTCACTTAAAATGTAGTTTTGGGGATTTAATATATAAATGGTTTAATCTATAAATACATAAAATATATGGGTACTTTCTTCCGATACAAACATACTTACAGGTTATTTTTCTTCTATAAATGATAACATAATCATATATAATGATGAGAACTCATCTAGGCTCGTCATTCACCTGTACTTGCATATCCCTTGTGATCTTGAGAGAGCAGTTATGTGGCCATAATGTGTAACTAGTCACTTGCCCTTGGAAAATTGAAAATTCATTGAGCTGTGGTGCACTGAAGCTAAAAAACCTAAGCTTTATCATGCTGGAGGAGTACTCAGGGTGAACAGGGGTGTCATTTCGCACAGTGGGCCAGGGCTGAGGAAACTGGTTATTAAAACAAAGCCAAACACTCCTGACGGCTAGTTGAGAAGCAGGAGAGTATTTAACAGCAATTCCCTCCTTTAGTGATAATTATCGTCAGTAAGTGAAGCATTCTGATTGCTGCTCCTTCCTAAGATGCATGCGTATTCATGCTGTCAGCAGACATTACATTGAATGAGATCAAATTAAAATAACCCACATACCTCCTTGTAAGTGTGCCACAAAAACATAGGTCACAATTATTCACACCCCTGTTTTCTGTATTTTCTGTGCACCCTCCCCTCACAAGCGAAACACCACTGAGTCGTCTTTTGTAGTGTCTTATGAGATTGTTGAACATATTGGGAGGACCATTCCCCCGTACAGAATCTTTCAAGATCCTTCGGTCTGCATTTGTGGACTGCCCTCTTCAATTCAAACCACAAGTTTCTCAAGTCTGGAGACTGATATTGCCATTGCAAAACAGTAATATGGTAAGTTAACCATTTCTTGGTTGATTTTGAGGTATGCTTGGGATCATTGTCTTGCAGCTAGCTGCAACAGTTATTGCCATTAAACCTAGCTAACAATAAGTAGCTAGCAAGCGTTGACATTAGTACAGCTAGTATTGTACAGTAGAGTATAATGCTTATAACTAAGCTACAGCTTGTACTGCTTTGTTGTAACCATTGAAAACTTTTTTAGGTAGTTAGCCGGCTGCATTGTCAATTAGGTGATTGGATATTGTCGATTATTGTTTTGCTTTGAATAACCAGCCAAGTAACTCTGGTAACATTACCTCACAAGCTAGCTAGGTACCACATGTTTATTATGGCATATAAATCGCATATATTGTTATTATCTAGCTAACCAGCCAACATTAGCAAAGTTAGCTTGTTTTAGTTTATGTCCTGTTGAGCAGGAATGGTAATTGGTGCACTCCACCTCAGTGCTGGAGACAAACTAACAGTTATTTCTATGTTATTATCGCATCATCATAATCTGTCCTTATTAACCATTGTGCTGCTGTCTCTCTCTCTCTCTCCAATTTCATTTAAGAAAGTTAATTACCAGTATTATAGCCTCCTTTGTTCATCTTTATCAAGGGTGTGAATAATTTTGGAGCATGCTGAATATGTATATTTACACCTTAATGTTTTTTTTTATTAAACATGCACAAGCAGCTGCTCCCATGAGGAGAGTGTGAAAACGGTGTCCTTGATGAAGTGTCCACTTCCTGTCAGAAGGCTGCAGCTGGAAATGTCCTCATTCTTCTGTCAGGTGTTTAATGAAGCCAGTTTACAAAATCCACACCTGCATTGGATCTCTGTCCTACGCAAATAGGTGTCCCGAAACATGAGCCACAGAATGAAGCTGAACTGAACACACTGCCAGTTTATTATCCCTGCATCCATTAAGTCATCCATTAATCCCAAAACAACACTAAAAGGCTTGAGGCTAAAATCTGTTTACACTGACCTCAGTGCTTCAGGTTATTTTTAGTCTGGCCTTTTTACTCTGCATTTTTTGTTATAAAATATTAACCGTTCCATGAGTGGGATTTTATCATGAAGATGATCAATGGATCAGAGTTGGACATTATCATTGGAGATGATCTCAAATCTGTGTTTATCCAGTATGAGACATCACCCCTCTAACATCCATTGCACAAACTTCTCATTCCCTAAATTGCATTTCCTTGAAACAGTTGTTGCTTTTAGTTGCTTGGCTCCCACGAGTACCATAAACCATGTTTATGGAACCCACTTTTGGCTATATTTATGTGTGGTGTGCCTACCTCTTGGTACAGATCAGATTACACAACAGTAGTATAGGTCCTATTTAGCAAATTACATGCATGTCAAATGCAGTTATGTGTTGATCCAACACAGAGCAAGCAGTGAAACTATCTCAGGGTCAGCAGTTTGGTGGAGGGATCATTCGCGCTCCGCATGCAGAGGTTCTCTTCTTTTTCTGTCTCCCGGCCCAGATGCATGGGTTTTGCTGTGTGAGTGGGCTGAGCAACAATTAGAAACTTGATGAAATGCTTGGTGCATGTTGAACCCTTGCATTACATCTGCCTGTAAATAGAAACCATCTGTGGATGCCAGTCTCCGATCTTGCTGAAAGATTGACTGCAAACAGATTAGAGTGGCTTAAAACTCGAGCTGGACCCTGCACTGAAGGAAGATTCTTGGTATGATTAGTTATTATTTTTTTCAGATTTTCTCCAAGTTTGATTGCCAATTGTACCCTCTTCTAATTAAACTACCCCCCCCTATGAGCTCGCCTCTGAAACTGATGGTGGCAAAGACGCCAAACCACTACCTCTTGAACCATCAAGACTGAACTCGAGCCTTCAAGCCATCGACTGTAACTCCAATGCAAACAGAACCACTTGCACATGGCAAGCTCCTGCCAGCTTCCCTCCTCTAGGGGGCAGTCAACCAAGCGTCACCCCTGAACTGGAATCCGCTGGGCTGGCGCAGTTGGAGATTGAACTAAGGCTATAGTGGGCAACCTGCACTTAGGACAAGTGCCTTTTTCCGGTTGTGCTACCCAGAGGCTCTTGGTATGATTCTCTTCAGGAGATAGTGATGAGCTTTGTTGTATGAATCTGTGCGCAGCAGCATGGTTATGAGCTCTTGCTGTTATGAGCTTTGCCAGTTTTGTACTTAATTAGCTGTGTATGCATTGATTTTGATCAGGGCAGAGGAGTCCGTATCGACTGGGTCATGTGAATGCCTGTCTTGATGCCGTGACCAATTTACCAAGCAATCTCCTCAGAAAATGCTTACTTTTATGTAGCTTAATGTAAATGTATTTTTTTTAAGACTGGTCAGTCTTTACCTGCCAGTCTTCAGCAGGAATCCTTGGAGTGATTTGGCTTGAGTAGAGCAGGGGAGCATGCTACTGAGAAGAAAACGGCAATTAGAGTGAAAAAGAGAATTGTCTTAATTAAAATCTGAGGGTCATACTGCTAATTCCATTCCCTGAAAGACTCACAGTCCCAGTTCAGGCAGAAAGGCTTATTGGCTAGTGCTGTGTGTTGCAAATGTAGTAGATTTGCCTTGAGAGAGAGAGGTCTTTGGCTGGTTTTTCACACTGGTTTTGATTAGCATGGCAGAGTATTGGCCAGAGGAGGACCACAGGCTCCAGTCAGGTGGTATTCATTAGGCTTTTACCTCCCTACTGCCTTGTACTTCAGTACTGGTTAATTTTATACCGTGTTGAACAAATTATGCTAGCTATCTATATCGTTAGCTATGGTTAGCAAGCTTTATTTGGCCGTGATACAAGGTTGCGAGCTAGCTAACTAGATATCGATAGTTTTGCTTAGCTAACGTTGACATAGATATATACAGGTATGGTATGCAGCTGCCAACAACGATGTCTATCGCTGTATTACTTCACTGATCTCTTGTGTGAACTATGATTGTTCTTACCATGTATTAATGCACATCTAGTAAATCGCTCTGGATAAGAGCATCTGCTATATGCTTAAAAAAAATGTATATGCACCCTGCTCTTTCTTAGTTTTGTTAGTTGAATATTCTGCGCATTAAGGTGTTGTAGTGACATGTTACATTTATATGTAATCTAAATGCAACCTTAAATATATCATTTAGAATGATGTGAAGACCACAGTCGATCCTTCGTTGTTTGCAGAATCTCAGAGTTTAATGTACTGTCAGTACAAACCTTTAAAGTACGCCTGTCATGAAAGCAGCTTGTGTGCGAGTAACTCACCTTTATAGCATTAAAATAGTAGAGTAAATTCACGTGGAACAAAGGAACCAGCAGACGACTATGTTAATAATGTTAATGTATTAAGAGAAATGAAGGATGGTCGTTTTCTGGTTTTCACAAAATTTTAAAAATCGCTGCTTTTATCTTTCTCCCCTAATCTGGATGTCGCTCTGGATAAGAGTGTCTGCTAAATGCTTAAAATGTAAAATGTAAAAAACTGATGTGCTAGCTCGATGAACTATGACCATGACAGGTCCGCCTCCATTCGCTAACCAACCAATCAATGCTGTGCAACATCTACGCAACATGTTGCGAGTTTGATTTTTGTGATAGGTACGCGACATCCTCTGCAACACCCTCTGCAACATCAACGCAACCTCTGCGACGTGTTGCAGAGGATGTCGCGTTGCAGTCGCGTGAGCATGTATAGGCCTTTACAGTAAGTGCGGGTGAGCCGACCTTTGTATGGTAAACAAAGGAATTTAATAGGTCTACGTGGTGAGTGAGTTGGGACCCAAAAGAGGAGACACTGCTTGAACCTCTGCTTCTACATACAGACTCTTTGCATGCAAGTGCCTCCACACCTGGTGCTCAAAATAATATCCTATTTGTCAAGTGAGAAAAGAGCGTACACCCAGAATGATGGTTTTAGTGGCTAGATCAGCCCTTGGTTTCAGGGTTGTGGAATGTTAGCCGTCCCTTCTACAAGCATGCAATTCCAGTTGGAAGCTACAAGGGCTGCCATGTGTATATATTGTAGCGCAACCAAGGGTGTGGGGTTTCCACTCCGCCAATAATCTATAACTTAATCAATAAACAACAAAATGGAGACAGTTCAAAATTTAAACGAGATTTATTGATTACAAGGAAGTATCTCCACGGAAGGAAATGCCGCTCCCGTGGCAGGGAAACACGGCTGGCAACAAATGTCACTGACAATACAACAATGTCCACCAACTTTTCGCTCTCGTTGTGTTGTCCGTGATCCAATTTCGTCGTCGTTGTCCGTTCCGGGGTAATTCCTTTGTCGTCGTCGTCGTCGTCCAATCTGTTGTCGTATATCCAAAAAAGATTCCGTCCGTTTGCCACAAAATAATAATTCCAAACAAAAACTTCTCAAAAGAACAAAGCGGTGTTAAGTCAACACGCGCACTTTCTCACAAAACTCTTTCTTTCTTTCTTTTTATCTCTCTCCCTCTCTCTCTCTCTAAACCCTCGCCCACACAATCCCGTACCTACTCCCAACAACGCACCTGAAGGAGAGCACACCTTTTAATCCTTCTTAATTCATGTTTATGTCCTTCAGCTGGGGAATTAGTCCCGGGGTTCCCAATTCTGCGCGGGGGTGGAGCCAGCGGGTGGAGAGGTATTTCCCCTCCACAATGACGCCATAGCACGCGCCTACTCGTGCGCTACAATATTTTGACTCCTGTGTTTCCACAACAATAATTCCAGCCAATAATTGGCTGCATGCACAGTGTGAGGAAACATGATGTTCTTGGTTTAGGGAAATAGTCCCTCACTACAGGGCAACTTGGCCTCAATACTCTCCCATAATTCCAGTAGTCCTGACTAAGACTCACTGACATAGAATAACCATTTAAAATAGTCTGAAGACCACTGACTATGCAAAAAATAGAGATGCAATAAATCATCCCATGTCTGTAATCAGCTGCATGGGTCCAAAGCATCATTTCCACTGATGTATCTGAGAATTGATGAAAGTGAGTTTGGGGGAGAGAGCAGGAGTTGCTGAGGGCCAGAGTGGGCCTGGTGATTAGTGTTGTGAAATGAATGAAAGATGGAACAATTTATTCCTGGTAAACTGGTTCAAAGTAACAGCTTCTTTCCATTATCTGGGTTCAGACGACCGAGTGTGTAGCCTACGTTACTTGACCATCTGTCTGAAGTCATTGCCAAAACTGAAGGGGAGTCCCACTGACTGCAAAAGTGGAAAAAGGAAAGGCCTTTATATGTTCATGTAGTGACTGGAGGTTAGGTTTGTGTTGTAATTTGGTTATTATTATGAGCTATACTGTCTTGGCAACTGTCCTTCTATTGTCATTTTACCTTCTCTTGAATCCCTATTTGGCTTAAGCCCCTGTGGCAGTTCCACCTGCATCTACCAGAAAGGTCTTTGAATTGGCACAATAGGCTATATGCTTAAATAAAAATGGGACCCTATTTTGCTGTCTGTGATGTAAGGCAAGTATTCTAAAGATGAGCCGTCTCTGGTCTGTGTTGGTGTTTATCTGCCACATGAACCTTTTCTAATTGTAAACTCAAGGATGAGTTTTAAAAATTTTGTATTGCTTGAATGAGAACAGGCATGTAGAATGTGGCTACGGAGCTTTCCAGCATGTTTTGAAGATGGTTGGTCATAGGGACCAGTGAGCAGGCCAGGGGATGGTGAGCTGAGGGAAACCTTGGCATTCTACACTGCTCTGTGGTCTGTATCTCGCAACCGTGTCTGACATAAGATGCTGTCAGTAACCTTCAGCAAGCACATTTTCCAGCTATTTGAATAAACAATTTTTGAGGTAAAATAAATGGCGATCTTAACTTTAAAGAATATGATTTCTTATCTAAAGGTCTACATTTGTTATTTTGCTATGAGTGCTCTGGCTGAATGACATTTCAGGCCATAAAAAGCACTTCTAGGTCACAGGGTACATTGTTGCCACAGTAACTTGGATCAATTTGCAATGCATTCTAAATTTCAAAAGCCTTTGAGGAGAGACTGATCCATGGCTTTATGGAATGGATCTTTTGTCAGTTACATCTGAAAAGCTTTTAGATAAATAACCTTTTTCATTTTTAATGTAGAGAAGTTCTAAATGTGCGCTGTTATGAAATGTCAAGAGGTTTCGGTAATGAAAGATGTAGTTAAAAATGTAGAATGAAAATATTTGTATGATAGAGAACATATGGAGCACTTAAGGCCTTTGTTGGTTTGTTACAAGTAACATAACATTTACTGATGGGAGGATAGGGGATGGGGTAGTGTAAATTGAGTCCAATGTCATTATGTGCATACAATCCTAAAGAAAATAAAAACATTTCATCACAAAAAAATAAATAAACCACCTCGCTCTGTAGCAGCTTCTGTAATGGGCCCTCGCTCTGTAGCAGCTTCTGTAATGGGCCCTCGCTCTGTAGCAGCTTCTGTAATGGGCCCTCGCTCTGTAGCAGCTTCTGTAATGGGCCCTCGCTCTGTAGCAGCTTCTGTAATGGACCCTCGGTCTGTAGCAGCTTCTGTAATGGGCCCTCGCTCTGTAGCAGCTTCTGTAACGGGCCTCGCTCTGTAGCAGCTTCTGTAATGGGCCCTCGCTCTGTAGCAGCTTCTGTAATGGGCCCTCGCTCTGTAGCAGCTTCTGTAATGGGCCTCGCTCTGTAGCAGCTTCTGTAATGGGCCCTCGCTCTGTAGCAGCTTCTGTAATGGACCCTCGGTCTGTAGCAGCTTCTGTAACGGGCCCTCGGTCTGTAGCAGCTTCTGTAATGGGCCCTCGCTCTGTAGCAGCTTCTGTAATGGACCCTCGGTCTGTAGCAGCTTCTGTAATGGGCCCTCGGTCTGTAGCAGCTTCTGTAACGGGCCCTCGCTCTGTAGCAGCTTCTGTAACGGGCCCTCGCTCTGTAGCAGCTTCTGTAATGGGCCCTCGCTCTGTAGCAGCTTCTGTAACGGGCCCTCGCTCTGTAGCAGCTTCTGTAATGGACCCTCGGTCTGTAGCAGCTTCTGTAACGGGCCCTCGGTCTGTAGCAGCTTCTGTAATGGGCCCTCGCTCTGTAGCAGCTTCTGTAATGGACCCTCGGTCTGTAGCAGCTTCTGTAATGGGCCCTCGGTCTGTAGCAGCTTCTGTAACGGGCCCTCGCTCTGTAGCAGCTTCTGTAACGGGCCCTCGCTCTGTAGCAGCTTCTGTAATGGGCCCTCGCTCTGTAGCAGCTTCTGTAACGGGCCCTCGCTCTGTAGCAGCTTCTGTAATGGACCCTCGCTCTGTAGCAGCTTCTGTAATGGACCCTCGCTCTGTAGCAGCTTCTGTAATGGGCCCTCGGGTTGTATCAGCTTCTGTAATGGGCCCTCGCTCTGTAGCAGCTTCTTTAACGGGCCCTCGCTCTGTGCTGGTCCTGAAGTGTGATGGTTGTTTCTTAGGAGCTCATCAATGTCACTTTTCTGTGCTTCAGCTCTGGAACAAAGGAATCTGTGGTCTAACCAGAAGGCAGGGCAGCCTGCTATTCACCACCTATCTAATAATCTGGCCAGCTGGGAATAACTGAAAATGTAGCTCTCGTGGAAGGATCTGATCTCTTCTAGTGTATCAAGATTCTCTAATTTGAGGTTCAGAATGATTGGCTCCATGCTCTAGCTCTGTGGGATGGGTTATGTCAAAGGAGGGAGTGGTAGACATAGGAGGAAGAGGGAGTGGGAGAGATTGGTGGGTGTAGGACAGCGAGAGGTAGAGATGGGCTGATGATGGATGGAGAGTTAGAGATGGGATGTGTGAGTTCCACTTGATTACATTAATATGGTGCAAAGGGCAGGGTGTGGAAACTGAAGAGCTGAATCACTAACAAGACAGTGATCACATGCTCATGTTCACACTCTTTCTCGTTTCTTTTTGCAGGACGTCTGGAACGGCATTGACTCCAACAGGAATCAGGCGCACAGCAATGCAGATGACAAGACCCATAGCCTGGAGACCCTGCCCCCAGGTAAGAAACAGGCCCCCAGATGAGACCCGTCACACAAGTAAGAAACAGGGCCCCCAGGAAAGACCCTGCTCCCAGGTAAGAAACAGGCCATCAGGTTGCAGCATCATCCTCATCAGCAGAGTAATCAGGGAGCTCACCTGGGCCTGCTCAGGTTAGTCAGAAATACAGAACTCCTTGCTTACCACTGCTCATGTTTTTAGCTGTTTAGTCTCGGACAATTTGTTTTTGGTATATATTACCTCAAAAAGCAACAATGCATTAGGCCGATTAATGAGCCTACGCACTGCACACTTTAGGCCATTAAACAACCGTACGTATTGGTGTATGGTCTCCGTTCCCTTGCCTTTTTTTAGTGTGGACACCCACTCAATATACCCATTTGTGATCCTGCATGATCAACCCAACTGAGATGTGATGAAGAGGGGCTGGTTCATGCAGGCCTCGGTTGTAAGCATAATTGTATAAGCTTTTATACGTATATACTTCTATATATATATGTACTTATTTTAAATGTAGATCGTTTACGTGTTCCCTTTGGCAGGTTAGTCTCTGGAGAGATGTTCCATTTAATTTTTGTCATGAACTCTCCATCTGACAGCGAAGGCCGTGTGTATTGTTGTATGTGGTGCATAACATTCTCCTCGTGAATTTTTGACTGTGTCCACTGTTCCTGACAGTACCTCACTAATATCTAATATTACCATCCCCATTATACCACAGAATGAACTGGAACCTTTGTATATATAGGGCCAATAGTAAAGCATAAATGATGTGATACCTTTAAAGTTACCTAGATCTGAGTGAGAGATTGGTGGTAATAACCCAGTCCCTCCAGTCTTGGAACATTTAGCCCAAAAGCACACCTGCCTCAGCCTTCCCCTGCCTCACCAGAAATTAACATTCTTCCCCAATTGTAGGATGTTCACAGTTCTCCTCATTAAGGTATGTGGTGCCAGTAACCAGGTGTGTGTGTTGGACAGCCTGGTTAACCTGCTTGAAGTGTGATTTGAAGTGTGCACCAGTAATTCTTTCATTAAGGAATTCCCTTGCCAAGGCTAGAGGCCTAATCCGGAGAAGGCCATGGCAGCTGGGGACAGAGTGACATTTTAAACTCTCTCGGACAAATGAGCGGCAGCAGTCCCGACACAACCAAGGAGACCAAGAGCGAACAACCACGAGCGCCTGAACATCCTAATTTAAGGCTTCGGAGAACAGCTCAAAAAATCCCTTTATTATTCAAGCAATGTCAACAGAGGATTCAGCTGAGCAAAAGCCAACACTGGAGGCTCTTGTAGTTAACAGGCTCCCCTGCATAAGTTCCTCTCAGTTTCCTCAGAATTTCCTCAGAATTTCCTGGGAAATTGTGTAGTCATCGTCCCACTTCTTGAGGTCAATGACCCTTTGCATGAAACTGAGACCGCCAAACTTATTCATTTTGTTGGGTTGTTCGAGTTTGATCAAAGTGTGGTGATTATTAATTACTCAAATTAACTCTCTTTTCTTACCTTTAGTTGTAACCATATATTATTTTTTAGATGAGCTGTGCCTAACGTTGCATTTAAGTTTTCTTCCCATTTGGACCACAATGTATGCCTTCACTAGTGTAAGTCGCTTTGCATAAAAGCATCTGCTAAATGGCCTTTATTATTTTATTATATTATTAGCGATTGTTCAAGAATTGAGTGTCAACCATTCCTCCATGGCAGCCTGGAGCACTGGAGCGACACAGCCAACGCAGCAGCAGCAGCAGCAGCAGCAGCAGCAGCATAGCTATCGATAGTTGATGGCTGTAAACCACATACATGTGGGGAAATAGCATTCCTAATGTGAATCTTTAATACCATTCTTATTTAGATCTCTTATGGACATTTACGACCATACAAAAAGAATAAAAATAATAATAATAATTAAGGGAAAGTGGTAGCCTGGCTGGGCAACCAGGCAGCAAAGAATGGTGGCCCAAACTGCTCGTTTGCAATTGATCAGTAGCCCTGGACTGCCGTTAAAGCTTATTTATTTTATTTGTGGGGATTGTGCTGCCCAAACACTGCAGACTATGTTTACACGTCTCCCTCCCGTCTGGTTTTACGGGGGCTGCAGGGAAGGAGAGGTGGCAGGACTTTGACCAGGATCTGTACGTGGGCGCGACCGTGGTGCGGCCGGGACAGGATCCCTACGCCCGCAACAAGTTCAACCAGGTGGAGAGTGACAAACTGCAGATGGACCGCGGGGTTCCCGACACCAGACACGACAAGTAAGTCTCCAGTTGTCAGCAGCCAATGAAATCGCCTGTCTCTAGTGGTGTCGTCTGGTGTCGTCTGTCTGTCTGAAACACCTGTGGGTGGGTTTTATTCAGGGCTTCTGACCTCTAACCTGTGCTCATGGCTTTTGTCTGGTGGCTTTTATGTCTTATATCTGTTTGTTTATTGTATCGACACACCTGTGGTTGGTGTGTTCTCTCCCTGATCTAGTTTATCACTATATTGGTGTGAGTTGTGAAACAGGGAAAGACCAACTAAGAAGGCTCTGCTCTCAGTCATCACACTGGTGTTACTGTGAGGTGCTAAGAGTCTGCCAGTAAAGGTGTGTGTGCGTGCGCGCTGAGAATAAAGCCCTTTTATAATTTGCTACTTTTCTTATATGATTCATTACAACCTTGAGGAATGTAAAGAAACATCTCCGCCCACATTGCACAAGCTTAATGTGGTTACAGTAGCGTCTGACTGACAGGACTGCGGTGCATGACACCTGATTAATCAGAAAGGCAGCCGTATCGTTAGCTGAGGAAATGCAGACGCTGCACAAGAAGATTGAACAAATGCGAAAAGAGGTGGCTTCGCAAGCTGGCGGGGCCGTCATTTCTCCATTATTTGGAGCCAGTCTGTACACCCCAGGTCTCCCTCCTGGTCTTTAGCGTTAGCCTGTGTGCCGCTCCCCCTCCCTCTCCTCTCACCTTATTGAGCTCAACGATAAACATCATAAAAGGCTTCTCGGATCAAGCTCTCATCGCACACGCGACCCGGTTGCAATTGGCCCCATCCACATCTCCTGATTTACCTTCACAAACCCTGTTACGGGTCATTTAACAAGATTCCCTGTTAATGGTGTCTTAAAGCTGTACTACAGAGGTTTCCTTGAGGGCAAAAGGCAGTAGGAACGACAAACGTTTTCCTTTTGTTGACATTTGGAGGCAGCTGATGCATTGATTAAATATGTAGTTTATCATTAGTTTCCCGGGGTTAGTTATGCCTGTTATTCCTGACATTTGTTCAGGGTGGACCAAGTAAATACACCTTAAATGCACTCTGGAGGATGTTAGTGTAAACACACCTCGGAGGTGAAGTGTAAATCTAAGTGACTGCAATCCATTCTATACTGCCCCATCTTATGTTTACTTTCACTGTCCAATTTCACTATTATATTGCACATTATTGCCTTTTTGTTGTTGTTGAAACACAAATCATGTAGGGTCACTCTCACAACCTCACATTTGCTATAAATGATGAGGATGAGCTGACTGATTCAGCTGGATGACTTATCCAGAGCGACTTACAAGTGAAGAGCAAGCGCCAGATTTAAACCGGTATATCAATGTTTCGCATTCACAACACATTCAGTCACTGTGTTGATGTGATGCTTCAGGGAATGGAGATATTAACCAAATTATCCTAGGAAAAAAAAAAATCGAACCATATCCATATCCAAAATATGGATATTTTTAAACTTGCTTGCTGGGTAGCGATACTACATATTTTTTTGTTATAAGGCATGTTTGCAATTATAAAATAACAGGCCACTGGAAGGTAATGAGAAACCCTTTATTATTTTGACAGTCTAACAGCTGTTCAACTGCATTCAGCTAGCAAAGCAGCAGCCTTTCCACCCTGAAGGCCTTTGAATCTATTGGCATGTTGCCACGAGCAACACACCCTCAACACACCCTCACAGGTGCAGATTGCCTGCTGCAGGTAACAACCTAAATATCGGACTCAAAAGTAAAGTAAAACAATACAATTAGTGGTTTGTGAGTCATGTTGGGTACTGATGATTAAAGAACATAGTGACATACCATTATGGCCCTGAATTGGTCTATGACTTAGCATCAATATGACAATATAGTATTGATTCTCTTCTGTTTTAGCTTTTGAGTATGTTATGGTATTTAATCCATGCTTATGTCAACAAGGTGAGGTGAAGTAAATGGATCATAAAATTGTTCAATTTTGTTCTAACTGTCGTTGGAGTGAGGTAGCCAAGTTATGATATCTCATGGGTTTAGCTCAGGTTTTTCTAAAAAAGTTTCATGGCAGAGTGGAATTATTTTAGGTCCGCTTGCTGGGTTGCTTTTTACCAGTATCAGTAGTAGATTTAGACAGAGGGGCCTGTTTGGAGTCACTCATTAATATTGTATTTAATATTTGAACGTTGAATGTGATGCAGTTGTTGTTTGTTATTAATGCATACATGGAAAAGAGAGGGCAGACAAGCGAACGACTATTTAAAATGCAATCTATTAAATTAAGCGGTTCAAAGTATTTTAACATTGGAGTGGATCAATGCATTTGAATGAGTGAGAGACCATCTGTATAGTCTACACTCATCAAATCATGTAAGACACGTGTTTAAAAAACTTAACTTATTATTTGTAATGTTAAGTATTAAAGTTTCACTACAATAAAATGGAATACATAATTGGACGGTGTATCACACAGCAACAGTGTGAAAAGTTGAAGACGCACATGGGAGAGGAGGGGCCGTTCTGGCTGCAGAACATCACAAGTGCATCAATGAAACGTAGTCAATACAATTAATAAACACATTTTAATATATAAGGCTTGGATGAAAATACACAAACTAAAGAACTCACCAGCACCACACATCGTCCTTCTTCCTCCACCCGGACAACTATATCAGTTTCAGTGTAAATGGATACGCGTGCACATTAGTTCAGTCTAGTGTTGCTGCTAATTGTTGTTGCGTTGTCCAATTATGTACTCCCATTTTATTGTAGTGAAAGCAAGTCTTGTAACATGACCTTCGCAAACCACACTGTTTGCTCTTCATCAGACATGACTAAATGGGCGGTTTGCGATGGTACTGGTTTAGGGTGACCAGATGTCTGGCACTGTGTGAGATAGTCCCGCATTTTGACTTATTGTCCCATGTCCCGCAATGACGGACATTTAATAAAAAAATATCATCACCGCCGTGTCCACAAACATTGTTTCAGGTTTCTCTCGCTTTGTTATTTTGATTATCCCATATTTTAATAAAGTACAAACTTTTACAGATATAAAATACAGATAAGCTCAACAATATCAGTTTAACAACTGCATTTGGTCTGTTTGAATCTGGTAACCCTACACTGGTATTAAAGGGAAAAAACCTGATTGTCTGATTGGCCATAGTGAAGCCAAACCCTCAACACATGCACAGGTAATTTACTCTTCTTACACCAACCTCTTTTACAACTGCGCCACAGGTGCGCTACCATCTCTTGTCACGAAACAACCAGAATGGAGATTATAGATTTTGTTCTGTTCATTTAAAAAAAACTGAAAAAACTTCCGTTTCTATTCCCTGCTTTGCAGGTTGACTCCAGCCAGTTAAATCATTTTTTTTGCTGAAAGACTCCAGCTAAGCAGAAGATTGGCTGAAACAGATGTCTGGATTCTCCTGGCGGTGAAATCTTGGATTATTCTGGAAGCGTTTTAATCTGGTTTAATCTCCTTCCTCTCCCTGAGTTCAGGAGCCAGGCTCCAGATATGGGCCCTGAAAGATGTGGGGAGACTGGGCCTGCGTGAAGTGTGTTCGGGGGAGAGAAGGGAGGGGGAGGTGGGGGGTTTGGGATGGGACTGGCATACAAGGCAGAGGCAAAATGGATGAGAGGAGTGCTAAGGGAGAGCGTGGATGGACAGAAATGGTAATTAGAGACTGTCTGCAGTAACAAAGTAATTTCCCTCTGACAGTCTGATCAATGTGCTGAAACCGTTGGAGCATCCCTGCCCACCCCCCCCACTTCCTCTGCAACAGACCCTCTGTGTCAGTCCAGGACTCAAACGCACGATTGATTTCTCCTGCAACTCCTCAGAGAGCTGGAGAAGATGGCCAGGACCCAGGCCTTCTGAAGGGGGCGGGGGGCATTTGTCACGAGCATGCCTGTGTGAGCCCCCGAGCCCCTCGCTGTCTGGTGGAAACTCCAGCCGTGTCAGATCTGCACAGACCTGAAGGGTCTCCACGCAGACGCAACTGTCTTCTGGCGCGAGGCAGCCAAGTTATGATATCTCATGGGTTTAGCTCAGGTTTTTCTACATTTTTGTCATGGTAGAGTGGAATTATTTTAGGTCCACTTGCTGGGTTGCTGTTACCAGTAGCAGTAGTAGATTTAGACAGAGGGGCTTGTTTTGGAGCCGCTCATTAATATTGTATTCGCGTTTGAGCGTTGAACATGATGCAGCTGTTGAGGATATCTTGATGGTAATTGATCTGGGGCCGGGGTGTCAGGACTGCATAAATGAAGTCTGTGATCTGAGGGAGAAGTTTTATCTGCTTTAATCAGGTTCTTGACTGAGCACTCGGGTGCCTGAGTCAGGTTTGCAAATACAATGGTATGCAGAGTTTTATTCTTGTTTATAATACTTACCTGAAATTAATTATCATAGTATTGGAAATCAGTATAAATGTAGTGATTTCATAGTCATTTTTGAGTTAATCGAAAGTTAACCTAATTAAACGGCTGTTCTTTTTATTTGGACAATTGCAGTCAGATTAATGTTTCATAACCTCAAGGAATATGGTATTTTACTTACTGGCCCAAATCATTTTCATGTTTTTCCACAAATAACAAGTGATATAAACCAGAATCAAACAAACTTCTGTATTCATCCACTTTGAGAACATTCTGACATGCAAGATTTATTTTCATTAAATTTGGCAGTATAAAATGCATTTGTCTTGTTTTTTTTGTGTGTTTGGTTTACATTATTTAAAACTCCTGTTTTATTTCTTTAACAGTGCTTTTGGCAGCTTCAGGAGAAACACTAATTATCTTCCCAGTGCAATTAATTTTTATCAGCCTTTTTGTTCATTTCACAAAGTAGTAGATTAAGGTTCTTCACATCGGAGATGAGCAGATTCAGATGCCCAAACAGCAGCTGGATGCTGCTAATGCTGTAGGGAAGCTTACAACAATCTAATTTCTTATTCATTTTAAAATGTTTTTTGCCTAGGATGCAGTCTTTGAAAAAGCTATTATAGGTTTCGAAAGTGGATAAAAGTATCTGCCTGTTATTATAATTGCTAGAATAAATTGAATGTTTATGGTTTTAGTTCAAATCCTCGGTGGTCCTCCCCTCCACCCCAGCAGCACAGGGCCGATGGCGTGGGGTGGTGCGGTCTAGTTGGCTGCCGAGTTGTGGTTACTACAGTAACAAATACAGTTTAATTACAGAATACAGAATCTATTACAAATTATATTTCTTAACAAACATTTCAAGTTAAAAGTTTGGATTGTTAACAATCACATTTTTTAATATTTTTATATATTTTTTATTGTTTTTATTTAGTATTTACAAGGCTACCCATAGAATTATTGAAATCAAATGATCTTTCTAGTTCAGAGATATTCTCCCCTCCCTCTGTCTGAGTCGTCCTCTGCAGAGTTAGTGGTGTACTCTGTGTGTTCTGTGCTTTCTGATTGATTGGTTGATTTGTTTTTCTCTTAACCCATCTGGTTTAATCCGCTCTGGCCTCTGGATGTTTGTTTGAGCAGTCACTCAGAGAAGGCACTGACCTGGGCTTGCACTGAAACTGACAGCCAGCCCTGTCCCTGGTTCGGTCTCCTGTCTTGTTACATGAATCCATTATCACTGACCGCTACAAATTCACAACACCTATCTCAGAAGCCCACCTAAGCCACTGTATTTAACATTACATTAATATATTGTACACTTTTAGCATTGGTTGGCCTGCTACTGCAGACATTCTCTTTGTTTGTATGCGTCTCCCCAGGCATTTCTGAGGAGGCATGGCATGTTTCCAAATTTCTGTATGATAAAAATACAAATGTCATAATGTCTCCCAAAGATTCCATTGTCTGATATCATGATTGCCATCAGGAAAAAAACTTTTGAAAACGTTTAGTTTTCCCCCAATTTCAGTTTTGGTTGTGGGTGATTGGTTGTTGGAGATGAAAAGAGGCGAGGTGATTGGTTGTGGAGTTGGGAAGGTAGCACTAGGCCAGAGGTTCGGCTCACGTGTGGGACCGTGGCACACGAGAGAGGTAATTCCACCCCTTGCTGGCTTTCCTCCAACACAAACACACATGTAGCCTAGCCTGTGCTCCAGATCTGCAACAAACCATCAGCTTGTCCAGCCCGAGTCTTAACCCCAAACCTGCCTGACCCCGAGTCAGTGATGTTCCTGTGAAGCTGAGTAAATGGTGTGTTTACTCCATTCGTCCTTCTTCTGAAAGCACCAGGGATCAGGGCCTCGTTTTGAGAGGGAGGGAGGGAGGGAGGGAGTGTCCGTATGATACCACCTTGACTAACATCTTAGTCATTTCAGTGGACTGTAATGTTAACGGTTGACATTTTTAGTGCTCAGGTGCAAGGTGCTCAGAGTTGGGTATTTGCATGCATAATGTGCATAGATTTGAATTTGGAGTTCTGTCATCTGGAGCCTTTAAACAAATGTGTTTGCTTGAGCTACCAGTGTGTGTGCAAGCTGTGGTTTTAGCAGAAGTGTCAGCAGTAGTCTTTGGCACTGTGGTGCGGAGGAGGAGGAAAAGGACAAGGGAAATGTCTATCCATTTATTCTGTACCTGCTTCTACAACGATGTTTGAATATGGACAACAGTATTCCACTTAAGCTCCTTTATTTATTAAAGGGAATTAAGTCGAGCACTAACGGGCATTTGTGCATCTGCGCCCAGTAGCCGCCATTCCAGTCAGTATAGCTGCCAACAAGTTCCATAATTTAGTAATTCACTGTAAATCTGGATGCGTTTAACAGCTTTACTAAGAGATGGATCAGCCTTCACTTTCGTTTCTCAGGCCGAGAGCGCTTGCTTGCCGTGGTCAAACTGAATTCCAGCACTACCCGCTCGGTGACCTTTTTAATTACATTTCTACAGAGATACCGTTTGTTCACCCAGCATCTTGATTTCCTTCCACCGCAAGAATGTTCCCTGACCAAAATGTCTTCCCACATCCAAGAGGCAAAGAGAGGCAGCCTCTTTCCCTGAAATTGAGCCAACATCACAAACAAAGAGGGGCACCAGTCCCCCAGAGCCTCGTGCACAATAATATCAGTGTTCTGGTGGAGAGATGGAGCCTTCTATTGCAATCTTAACGGAAGGACTACTCAGAAAGTTAACCAGGACAAAACAATAAAAAACATTCTAAAACATGAATAGATGCCCACCAGAGTTGAGCAGATGTACTAGGGTGATCTTAGAGGGGGAAACTGAAAAAGGAAAATATTGTAATTTTATTTTATGCAGATCAGAGAGAGAGGTTTGGAATAGAACCCTAATCGGGGGAAGGCAGTTGGAATATGTTTATATTTTGCAGCAGGTATGCAGCAGTGTTCATAAGAACGCTAATAACTGTTATGTTGTCATTGTTTTACAAACACAAGATGCTCAGATGTAAATCTGATTTTTCTCCAATTGTTTTTTTGCCTCACGGCTAAAGATAACTACCACAGCAGGGGTGCTGAACCCCAGAGAAATTCAGAAGTTATTTTCAAGACTTTTAGCATATTGACCAACGTCATTTTTAACTTCGATTAGCTACCATGTAACCCATTATTTTGATATTAAATTCCAGGCCTCGAGGGCCGTAGCGTCTGCACTTATTTGCTCCAACCACACACTACACAACCTGAATTCACTAATTGGTTTACCTCCTTGGTCCAGGAGGTGAGCTAATTAGTGAAATCAGGTGGTGTAGGAATTGAGTAGCTCTGGTCTATATGCTAGCAAGTATTGTGGATAGATGGCTAGATCTGCTGTATAGCTTCACTTCCAAATTCAACAATGTGCATGCTAGCTTTATGTCAGTTCTTATTTTTTCTCCATGTGGAAAAAGTACCATTAACTGGTACAGATGTCTCCTCACCAAGCAATTTATAATCCAATCTTGCCGGCTTACATTTGGAGTCCAGATTCTCAGTCATTTGCATCTCAAAAACCTCTGCAATCCACCATTACTACCATTCTGTTGACCTTCACTGTCATTACTTCACAGTCCCATTTCCATTTCTTTCATCCATTCATCGAAATAAAGGAGGAGTGCATCAAGAAGTCAAATTTATTCGGGACTGTAACATTGTAGTTTGCTACGTTTTAATGCCATATGTTGTGTTTGTTTGCAATGCAACCGAGGCCTTCAGTGTTATGTGTAACCACAGTCTGGATTAGATCTGAGCCCCAGAATGCATCAGTGCCTTCTCTGGACATGTCACCGTGGAGGCCTGTACCCCAATACAAGCCCGCTGTTTAGTCTCTACAGCGATCTGGAACATGTCAGGGACAAAGCTCTTAAAAACCCTTGAATCAAAATGCCCCTCTTTCTCCCCAGAGCAAGGTCTCTAAATCAGTTTCGTGCATCCCAAGTGCATTATAGCCCTGTACAGCGGTATTATTGCTGCTAGCCCCTGTAGTGGAAATTGCCCAGGAATCCAAACAGGAAGGAACGACGCAACACTGTAGGCCCGCACGGATTCAGAATCTTTATTTGTCAGCCTGCACCAGCATTACGGGACCCCAGAGACCCTTGCCTGCCGAAGTCTACCTGGTGGTCTGTGGGTCCCCTTCTTATAGTGGTTGTTCTTAATTGATTCATTGGGGTTTCTTGATGAGTGGTCTTCTTCTGCCTCTGATGCAAAAAAAAAAATATATATTACTATATATATACTCTATATGTGTTTGCTCTGTCTTGCCACATCACCCCCCAATACCTGTGATTTTTTTACACAGTCTCTGATTAAAAGTCCCTCTTATACCAAAGGCCCCCATCCTCTCATGTGAGGTCCCCTGTGGTCCCACAGCCCCACAGCCCCACTGCCCCTGCCTCTCTTTGTCCTTATCTGAGCGTTTCATTACAGAGCGACAGCTGATGTCAGAGTGCAAAGTTAAGTGCTGCTTACTCATTGTTATAAGCCCCATTAATTTCTCCTCACATCTCTGCGCCCAACTCTTCTGCTCGCAGCTAAAGACCCACACCATAACGGTGC
This sequence comes from Aldrovandia affinis, assembly GCA_029706075.1. Taxonomy (NCBI): domain Eukaryota; kingdom Metazoa; phylum Chordata; class Actinopteri; order Notacanthiformes; family Halosauridae; genus Aldrovandia; species Aldrovandia affinis. The sequence continues at coordinate 2,163,696 of JAINUG010000139.1, read as the reverse complement.
ACTGAGAATAAACAGGGTAATTACTGTGATTCATGGGACACGATGGCGGCTAATGATTTCCCTGTCGGGTTCTGGGTGCGTAGAGCGGAATGATGCTCTGCTAAACGCCAGAAGGACAGACGTTTGTCCCTTGAGCTCAATCACCCAGCCAGCCAGAGTGTCATGTTGCATGCTGTATATTGCACCTGTTTGTGAGCAAACAAGGACAATGTTGGCGTAACAGTGATGTAATTATTATTATTATTATTATTATTTTTTTTTTAATTTTGTCTTGTTCTCTCTGCACTCTGTTCCTCAAGCTTGGCTTTTGGCATTTTGAAATGCCTAGGCATGGAGATCCCTCCCCTGTGCATTTCTTTGAATGCCAGGCACCGTGCCTTTAAATCTGTAAAAACGTTGATGAGATATCTACTACTCATTTTCAATAGTAATAATGCGTTCAATAACAGGGAACACATGCTTATTTATTTTTACCTTTGTTGGCATGAGTCCATGAGCCTTAATGGAAATGTTTTTGGCAAGTCTCGCTGTCTCTGCTGCCCATGGGACATTAGCCTGGCATTAAGAGGCTCTCAAATTATAATGAAGCCCGGACACACGCTAATTAAAATCTGATGCATTGGGGTGAGTCGGTAGTACTCTAAATATTCACCAGTGTGGTCACACCTGACACCATCACGGTGCTCTTTGTACTTTTTAACATGGGCATTTCTTAGTCACACCTTCTCTAGTATAACACGAAAGCTCATCTCTTCTGCATTATTGATGCCAGGGAAAATGTTAGTAGGGTGTCGGTATCCTACTGAATCTCGTAATGGAAAGACGTTGGGGCCACTGCCATCTAAAACAAGGAAATCCTATAAAAAGAGGTGCATTGTGGGATGCCCATGGGTTGACACAATGGCTTCCTTGTTGCTGTCACAGACAATGGCACCTCTGTGCATATTACACTTTGCTTCTGGCTATTTGATCATTTTCTGTAGATCAAATCTAGTCTAATCAGGTCTGCTGAAGCGTTCCTTTTTAAAGAGAGGTGCATTCGAATGTCTGGATTGGCAGTGGCCAATATAGCGCCTTTTAAATGAAACATTGGTTCATCTATTGCCTATTCACATAAAGGTCTGATATCCGTAGTGTTTCGTTGCCTTTGTGAGTTTTCCCATTTGTGCATTTCTTTAAACAAACATAAAATTAAGGCTTATTGTCCTTTTGTACCCAGGCTGCTCATACTGCATTATTATTGATCTGGTATTCACGTGAGGGTGCAGTCTAAATATCATTGCGTATGTTTTACTCATATTTTGACAATTCTGTGGTCTGGGTCTCATGTTACAGAAGATCAATTAGTTGGAGTGAACAGCGGTTTCTAGTCGGATGTTGGAGTTGTAGGTGTAGTCCTGTCTGAGTGTATGTAGGTATGGTTAATGGTATGAGTGCTCTGCCTCATAGATGCATTCACCTGTGTAAGGCAAAAACAGCGACCACTCTCATTAGTGTTGGACGCTCCCAGCTCTCTATACAAAAACGATGGGGAGGAGTGAGAGAGGGACACTTACTAACTTTGATGGTAAGCATTTCCTTGTCACTTGTAAATGTGAAAAGAGCAGGTTATCTGTTTGTATAGTGCAGATAAGGTTTTTTTAAATATATTTTTTATTAAATCCTAGAGCTGTTGCACTTTTCTCAATATATACAAAGTTTAATTTATTTCTGATCTGGCCCTTTGAACCATCCTGAATAACACGGGCAGTTTTAATGCGATGTTCCGGTGCTCGGGTGATAAAGGACTGTATTAACGCTATACAATGTTGTCGCTCCAGTGAGAGACGGGAAGTGCTTGTGCTCACACTGTGCTGCTGGTGAGGTGTGTGCAGCCTGCTAAAGTAACCACGCAGCTGTGCATTTGTGAAACCTGCGTTGCTCTTCTTCCTCCACCCCGTGAATTGATCTGAATGTTTCAGTCATCTCTGCCAGCCATTTAAAATCTCTCTCTCCCCACGCAGCTGTCGGCACAGACAGTGGGGGACGGACCTCCCGGCCTCCAGCGTGGTGATTACCTTCCACAACGAAGCTCGTTCTGCCCTTCTGCGGACCGTGGTCAGGTGAGACCCGTGCACACGCGCATCACGGAGTAGACTTGCAGTACCTTACGAGGTAATCCAAAACCTGTGGACATCACAGAGTGGAGTGTGGATTGGATTTACTTTGAGGTAATCCTAAATCCGTACACATTACAGTGTAGACGCACGATCACTGTGAGGCAATGCCTAAACCATTTCTCTTTGTTTTGTAGTGTCTTGAAGAAGAGCCCTCCCCACCTTGTCAAAGAGATAATCCTTGTAGACGATTACAGTGATAACCGTAAGTGTTTTATCACATACTGGGTATGCCCATCCACATCAGTGTTAGCCTGGCTCCTCCTCCTCTCCCTGCCCCCACCTCTCCCCTTCCTCTCCCCGCCCCCACCTCTCCCCTTCCTCTCCCTGCCCTCACCTCTCCCCCTCCCTGCCCTTACCTCTCCTCCTCCTCTCCCTGCCCTCTCCTCTCCCCGTCTTCACCTCTCCCCCTCCCTGCCCTCACCTCTCGCCCTCCCCTCCCTGCCCCCACCTCTCCTCCTCCCCTCCCTGCCCCCACCTCTCCCCCTCCCTGCCCTCCCCTCCCTCTCCCCCTCCCTGCCCTCACCTCTCCCTGCCCCCCTCTCCCTCTCCCCCTCCCTGCCCCCACCTCTCCCCCTCCCTGCCCTCACCTCTCCCTCTCCCCCTCCTGCCCCCACCTCTCCCCCTCGCTCGCCTGCTCTGCCCCTCCTTTACCCCCGCATTGCCCTGATTTTCTTAATGCGAACAAGGGTGAAAATAAGGACCGTTGTAAGGGCCAGGTGTGGTTTTATCGCACCAGGTTATATGTAATCAGTCTCATAAAATTAAATATTTCTAATCTGTCTCATTTCATTATTCACTTATGGATTATGGATGCTTACATTTTTATATCAAAGCTGTATTGACAATACACAAGCGTGAAGGATTAGACTATTTTGGTAAGCGTTGAATTGAGGAAAATAAATAACTGAAAAAAACGGGTGGATATGTTTGAGAAATGTTTGTGCGTGAATGTGTATGTTTATGGATGCGTGCTTGTTATGTTTTGGTGAATAATGTTAAGTTAATTTAGAGGGGCAGCACTGTGTGAGAGAGAAAAGCATAGCTTCAGCTCGGAAGCTATACTACCGACCAAACGTGAAACAAGATATTTAAATCCTGTGAAATACGGAGATCACACATCTGACAAAGATGGTTTGTTATAGGGGAAGTTGGAAAGGACTCAAATAAATTAACAGGCTACTCTGTTAGGGTAGCTACGGTCAACAAGTCTGCCACCACCTCCCACACATTGGGGGACCCTGTTTTTATTCTTAAGTATTGCTTTCTTTTGCTTCTCTTGCTTTTTGTTTTTTAAATCTCTTTTTTTTCTTTTTCTTTTTGTAGCACAATGACAATTTTGGTAAAGTACTACAGAAAAAAACTAAAACAATGGGGTCGTAACTATAGGGTTGGCTCGTTCCCCCAAAGACAAATATCAGTAAACACAATCAACAAAAAGAAGGGTAAAAAAACAAAAGAAAAACAAACGCAAAACCAAAACAAAACCAAATTAAATTAGCAAGAAAGACAACAATCCAGCAATTATGATCAAGAAATACAAACTAAGGGGGACCTCCCGGGTGGTCTAGTGGTTACAACGTTCAACGCTGGCCACTGCAACTGGGGTTCGATTCCACTAGTGCCACTAGGGGGCGACAATTGGCTGTCCGCCCCAGGGAGGGGGGAAGGAAGCCGACATGCGTTCGTTGCGCGTAGGAGTGGCTCTGGAGTACTGGAATTACAGTTGATGGCTTGGCGAGTGCCGGTTTTAGGACTACAGCAGTGAACTCACAATACAAGGGGGGGATTGACATGAAAAGAGTGGGTGTAATTGGCTTCTAAATAAAGTCAGAAACAAAATCTTAAAAAATTTATAAATAAAAAAAAAATACTAAGATAAAGATGACAAGTCTGAATGCAAAAAAAAAAAAAAACAAGTACAGACAGTTTGTGGAAATTGTCATGGCTGTGATTGGTTAAGTTTGTATTTTGTTCTGGTGGAGTGTGGCTTTGTCAAAGAGAAAAGGCCTTTCTCTTCGAGTTAACCATTTGCTGCTTAATTATCTAGCAAGATCACCAGGGTGAGATGCTAGCACACTGTATTATGGCAGATTCGTCAACACAGGATTTTCTTCCTGCGTAGGAATTAAACTACTTAAGGTATTTCTGCCAAACATACTAGCCGTGAGGCAAGCTAGCACAGTCTGATGTTACAGGAGGTAAGTAGCAAGGGAGTGAGAGTGGGTTCTGGTTTTATGGTTTTATTACCTGAGGGGTCATAAAACAAGGCATCTGGCGCAGAGAGATGATGTTATTAGAGGCATTCCAAACTGTTACAGGAGCAGAACTGTTAATGGGCAGAACTGCTTTGATGCTATTGGCCACTGGCAGTGTACCTACACAGTGATGCAGTGCATGTTATGGGTTGTACATGGAACATTCTGATTCGTTCACAGTAGTTTTAGATTGCCTCCCTATGAAAGCTGATCACAGCCTTGTCCTTTGTATCTCCAGCTGAAGATGGTTCCTTATTGGGTAAAATAGAGAAAGTACGGGTCCTTCGGAATGATCGTCGAGAAGGTGAGTAAGCAAATGTTTTCAGAAGTTTATGCTGCAAGCCAAAATCTACTCGCACATTTTATTTTATTTATTGTATTTGAGAATTTTTGTTCAACCAACACAACCATAAAATAGGTTAGAAATTTTAATAGGAATCCATTTCTGTTTGCTCTTGTCATTGAAACATGCAAAATTATAACAAGGCTGAAATTTATGAATTACCCATAATCCCACAGCACCGCCCCTGGTGTAGAGGTCTGTTGGCTAATGCACAGTGCTTCACGACACACAGGTCTGATGAGGTCGCGGGTTCGAGGGGCGGATGCTGCAACTGCCAGTGTCCTGACGTTCCTGGACAGCCACTGCGAGTGCAACGAACACTGGCTCGAGCCGCTGCTGGAGAGAGTGGCTGAGGTCAGTGCCGTCTCATTGAGGAGCCGAACTCCACCCGAACTCCACCCGAACTCCACCCGAACTCCACCCGCACTCCACCCGCACTCCACCCGCACTCCACCCGCACTCCACCCGAACTCCACCCGCACTCCACCCGCACTCCACGTAGTTCTGCTATATGGCACGCTATATCGTTTGTGACACGCGCGCACAGTACACTCCATGCCTTTTCCACTGAGCCTCCAGCATGCTGTTTACTGATGTATACAAGCACAAACCTCATTAGTGTCATTTCCACCATCACGCCCCTCCAAGGGGACTACTCAGTCACTTTCTCTACAGTTACATCAAAGGAGTTTTGGTATTATTATGAAGTTATGCGCCTGCTGATTATGTCACCGGCAGGGAATGATCTGCATGCCCTTGAAATATCAATTTGTGTTTAGGCCAAATAATCCCTCTTTTTAAACGGCAAAGTTTGAAAAAAACAAATCATTAGCCATCTGTTTGTTCAAATGTAATTATTTCCCCTAACTGCTCTTAGCATAAAGTCTGGCCAATATTGAACTGTTATCCGGTCCATTTTTTCAACACGATGAACGCCGCTCCAGTGTTTCAGATCAAGCACATTTTGTTGTGTATTCACCCACAGGGAAGGACAAACAAATGCAAATGGCAGTAAAATAATCCTCCTGTGTTTGACTGTGAAGGGCATTGGCTCATGTTTCTGATTGTCTCTCTCAGGATAAAAGTCGTGTTGTTTCTCCCATCATCGACGTGATCAACATGGACAACTTCCAGTATGTGGGCGCGTCCGCTGACCTCAAGGGAGGTGAGAGCCCCTGTTTTAGCTCTGCTCTCCACACAACGTGTACAATGAGCAAAATCCTCCAAATGTGTGTTTTTGTGTGCGCACATGTGTGTTTGAACAAGCAAAAATGAAAAAGCTCTCTTGAAAACTATTTAATTGTTTGACGCATTTAATTAATGGGATTTGGGCAGATTGCATTAAGCCAGGCGCAGTGAGCTGGTGTTGTCGGCCATTCTGGATGTCGTTGTCTTTGACCTGGTGCCATTCTGCAGAACAGCACAGAGGACAAGGGCCGGGTCAACAGATATGCAGTCAGGCCCAGTTTTAGTAGCTGTGGTTTGAAGAAACCGCCACACCACCCCATGGATGTGTAGAGTAGAGTGCATGCTCTCTGTCATGCTCCGCTCTTGTCCTTCCCTGGAGCTCATCGTGTCCTCAGTACCAGACCCAAGCCTGTGTGCCTCCTCATTCAAATGGCTGACACCGTATTCACCCAGGGGTAGAACTGCAGCAAATACATGTAGAGAATAGCCAAGCAAATATATATCTGCTTTCTAACTGCTGCCACACACAATGACAGGAATCCAGTGTAGAGATTTCTACATTTTCAATTTTTAATTTCTACAGATTTCAATGCATGGATCAGATATCCGTAGTTAACAAATTACGCCTTAGCATTACTGAATATTTCACCACTCGTCTTTGAGAATTTCATTGAGTTTTTAAATTTTGGTTTTAGTTGTTGAATTTCAAAGTCTTTGGGACATCTTGTTTGTCAGACTGAGGTACACAGAACCATCTGTTTGTGTTTCTGTGTACCTCAGTAGGTAGAGCATGGTGCTGACAACGCTTAGGTTGTGGGTTCATTTCCCATTGGGGCCACATATACTTAAAAATGTATGCATTCACTACTGTGAGTCGCTTGGAATAAAAGCGTCTGCTAAATGCCATATATTATATTGTTAAAGGGCTGATTTCCCTCTCGTGCGCGTAAACCGTAAACTTTCCCCTACAGGGTTTGACTGGAACCTCGTGTTCAAGTGGGACTACATGACTTTGGAACAGAGACGGGCTCGCCAAGGCAACCCCATCGCTCCCATCAAGTATGTACCCACCGGGTGTGATTTCAGTGTGACACTGATCGGAAGAATTTACAAGCACACACCTGAAGCTTTTTATTTTTATTTATTTATTTAACCTTTATTTAACCAGGAAAAAAATCCCATTGAGATACAATCTCTTTTTCAAGGGAGACCTGGCCAAGAAAGGCAGCAGAACAGCATTTAAAAGTTACATTGACACACGTATGACAATACAATACATTAAAACATCTTCCAAGACACCTATATATATACTTAAAGAATCCAGCCTATGGGAAGCATCTACACTCCTCCTTAAGGACATCTGCAACCAGGATCTTGAACTGCCTAAGTGGTACCAGCACCTCTAACTGGATAACCTTTTGTGGGTGCACAATATGAAAAGGCAGTTTTTCCTAACGTGGAAACAACCCTGGGGACTTTTAAAAGCAGCAGCCTGCTAGACTGTTTGGTAACTACTAACTGCAATGTTAAGGAGGCTACAAAGGTAACTGGGCAATTTACACAGGTTTGCCTTGTAGATAAAAACACACAAATGTAACTGTCAGTTGTTCAGTTATTCATGTTTTATGCTACGAGTGTTTGTCGGTAAATGGCCAAGCGAAACTTCCCTTGTGAGTGATGGCAAAGTTGAAATTGAATTTAATTGAAGAGAGTTTATGATGTGTGATCTCTTATCAGACGGTATGAACACAGGTTTTGTTTCGGTCTGCCGGGAAATGTACAGGTTTATGACAATGAGTAGGCAGCTACACTGTTCTGTGAGGAGGGAGAGGTTCCTGAGAGTGGAGCAGAGTGGCTCACCTGTCCGGCAGCTCACCGCTACTGCTCTGCTCCTCTACCCGCCCACAGGACTCCCATGATTGCAGGAGGCCTCTTCGTCATGGACAAGGACTACTTTGAGAAGCTTGGGAAGTATGACATGATGATGGATGTCTGGGGGGGAGAGAATTTAGGTGAGCAGCGCAAACGCGCTTTTAAATGTGTGTGTGTGGTAATACGCTTTTAAATGTGTGTGTGTGTGTGGTAATACGCTGTTAAATGTGTGTGTGTGGTAATATGCTTTTAAATGTGTGTGTGGTAATACGCTTTTAAATGTGTGTGTGGTAATACGCTTTTAAATGTGTGTGTGGTAATACACTTTTAAGTGTGTGTGTGTGTGTGTGTGTGTGTGTGTGTGTGTGTGTGTGTGTGTGTGTGTGTGTGTGTGTGTGTGTGTGTGTGTGTGTGTGTGTGTGTGTGTGTGTGTGTGTGTGTGTGTGTGTGTGTGTGTGTGTGTGTGTGTGTGTGTGTGTTAATACGATTTTTTTCTTTCTTTTAAAAAATTATTTTTGCTGTTTATTATTTTCCCTGCCTTTTAGTATCTAATTCCCTCTATCTCTTTTTTTGTGACAATTATCCCTCCCTCGTATGAAAACTTGCTGCCGTAGTCTGGCCAGTAGCGAGCGTTGCACTGCCTCCTGCCTCCTAGGCCGAAGCCTGTCACCGACGCACAACCACTCATATATGCAGCGAGTCTTTCCTTCTGATTTTTATCCCTCCCCCCAGGGGCAGACAGCCAATTGCCGGCCCCTAGTGGCACTCCCGGCCAGAGCTGAACCCCGGACGCCATGGCTAGTGTCGAACGCTCTTACCGCTAGACCATGCGGGATGCTGTAATGCGCTTTTAAATATGTGTGTGTGGTAATACAAATGTGTAAATATAGGTTTGTGTATGTGTGTGTGTGTGTGTGTTGTGCAGAGATTTCCTTCCGGGTGTGGCAGTGTGGAGGTAATTTGGAGATCATCCCCTGCAGCAGGGTGGGGCACGTCTTCCGCAAACAGCACCCCTACACTTTCCCTGGGGGTAGCGGCACAGTCTTTGCCAGGTAAAACTCTCCTTAATATCACCTACAGGTAACTGTCAAAATAAAGGAAATACTTGAGTAAATGAAGGGTTTGGTGGCTCTGTTATGATGTGGGGTGTATTTTCCTGGCATGGATTATGCCTACTCAACCCCTTCGAGGGCAAGGTAAACGCCAATAAATACAAAGCTATTCTGAGTGATCACCTTCATGCTATGGTGAAGCATTTTTATCCTGAAGGGAGTGGTCTCTTCCAGGATGACATTGACCCCATCCACAGGGCGCGAGAATGTTTTCATTCTGATGAGCATGAAAACAATATAAACCATATGACCGTCTCAGTCACCAGATTTCAACCCAATTGAACACTTATGGGAGATCCTGGAGCGGTGCCTGAGAGTGTTTTCCACCACCATCAACAAAACACCAAATGATGGAATTTCTCATGGAAGAATGGTGTCCCTCCAAGAGTTCCAGACACTTATAGAATCTGTGCGAAGGTGCACTGGTGGCCCAACCTTCTGTTAAGACACTTTATGCTGGCATTTCCTTTATTTTGGCAGTTACTCCTATATACAATACTCCGCAAGCTTCATGTAATGTATATATACTTGCTTTATATTCCACAAGCTTAAAATCACCTTCATACTCTGCAAGTCTAAGACTCATTTACACTTCCAACTAGACATAGCAGTGAGATGTTTTAAGCCTGTTGATAGTGAAGAGAGCTGTCCTGGCTGGCCTTGAACAAGCTGTGTGTGCCATACTCATTTGGACTCCCAGTACCCGAGTCTCTCTCAGCAGTGATGCTCAGTCACCACCTAGTGGTCTCAAGTGGGTACTGCTCTTCTTTTTCTTTCTGCACCTCTAGCTTACTCTCTCTCCCTCTCTCTCTCTAAAAATACATTAGGCCCTTGATTACTGCATTTTGCTGAGAAAACAAAAAGCAAAGAAACAGAGTCCTTCCCATAGGAAGTAGTAATGTTACCCCTAAATCCTGCACAGATACTGTTCCTGGCAAGGCCTAGCCATAGCTATAGCACTCATCCTATGTTGTTTTGTGGTGTGTTTAAAGTGAATGGCATGTGTTTTTCTCAGTACTCTGAGTCTGTGTAAGTGTAACTCTGTGTATTTGTGGTACTTTCAGTCTGTGTAAGTGTAGCTCTGTGTATTTGTAGTTCTCTGTCTGTGAAAGTTTATCTGTGTGTCTCTGCAGGAACACTCGCCGTGCTGCAGAAGTTTGGATGGATGAGTTTAAGAACTTCTACTATGCTGCCGTCCCCTCAGCCCGAAACGTCCCCTATGGCAAGTAGGTGTCCCCTGTGGGAGCAGAACTCACTCACCCCCCTTAGGCCCCTAGCCCAGCCCAGCTGTGTCTGTGTTACCTTTGTGTTTTTGCCCTGTTCCTGCAGGCCCTGCTCAGTTATGAATAGTGAACATACTTGTTCTCAGGGCCAATCAAAATCAGGGTATGCTTTTCCTTTGAATTCCTGTAGGCATGCATGGCCCCATCATTCCAGCAGATCCAAGGTCACCTGTACCTGACTCTGCCCCTACATGCCAGCTGATTATACAGCAAATTTGTAAACTAAAGACAAGGAGATAGATATTTCAGTTTTTTACCTGTCTGTAGCATTCTGCACACAGTTCTGAGGGGTGTATCTGTACCGTTTACAACTGACAGTAACGAAACGATGTGTAATTATTAATTAGCATTAGCAAGTAATTAGCATCCAAGAGTAGTTTGACAATATTGTAATAAGCTTGTTTCTAATATGCTTAAATTTGCTTGTTTGAGGAAATCCAAGGTGTATTGTTAGGTAATTAGCGACATAAATGATTTGACGAATCCACAGCTGTTTAACTGCAGTGTAGGTTTAGCCCTGTATGCTCTTGCAGTCAGTACCTATCACAATGATATGAATGGCCTTTGCCCCTCACTGGTCCTCCTGGTTAATGAGACCCCCCACAGCAGTGAGTTCCACACACCCACACACTGCAGGATCACATCTCTCTCTGATGTCTGTCATCAACTTTGAATTGGCAGAAGAGAGAGGCGAGGGGTTTTATATAAGACATTTCCCTTGTGTGTTCCCTGAACTACTTACAAAAATAGGTGTATATCCTAAAGGCTTGTCCTGCCACATTTCCCTGTGCGAGACAACAAATTTGGACAAGAATAACGACATCCCAGTGCTGCGAAAGTCACTCCTCAGAAATACCCCTCAATGTGTGTGTCCTTCTTTTATAGAAACGGCAGTGGAGGTTTATTTTCAGTACAAACGGAATTAATCAATAAATTAATAAATGAATTAATCCAGCGTGCGCGCACACACATACTATATACTGTATATACGTTACTGGGGAAACTGGTACAGCAATCCCAATTTATTTGATTTATTTATGTATTTATATAGCACCTTTCCAGCAATACAGTACAACGTGCTTCACAAAAAAAGGGATTAAAATAAAAGGCAAAAATAGACAGAGCATAAAACAAACAAGAATATAAAAATAATAAAAACTCATTAAAATACAAAGCAAAGGTTAAAAGGTTGTAAAAGCAAGTCTATAAAAGTATGTTTTTAAAAGGGTTTTAAAAGAGGACACAAACAGCTGTTCTAATATCTACTGGAAGGCTGTTCCAGAGTCTAGGAGCTTTGATAGAGAAAGCTTGGTCACCTTTAAGGCCTCTACATGCTCGAGCATGACAGGCATACTTCCTTTTTTTCAAAAGTTTTAAAGTCTATTGTACTGACAGTACATTCAACTTGGAGATTCTGCAAACAACGAAGGATCGACTGTGGTCTTCACGTCATTCTAAATGATATATTTAAGGTTGCAAATATCCAGATGTTTTGCGTTATGCTTTAGATTACATATAAATGTAACATGTCACTACAATACCTTAATGTGCAGAATATTCAATTAACAAAACAAAGAAAAAGCAGGGTGCATATAAATTTTTTTAAGCATATAGCAGACGCTCTTACCCAGAGCGACTTACAATATGTACATTAATACATGGTAAGAACAATCATAGTTCACACAAGATCAGTGCAGTAATACAGCGATAGACATCGTTGTTGGCAGCTGCATACCATACCTGTATATATCTATGTTAATGTTCGCTAAGCAAAACTATCAATATCTAGCTAGCTAGCTAGCTAGAAACCTGGTATCACGGCCAAATAAAGCTTGCTAACAGTAACTAACGATATAGATAGGTAGCATAATTAGTTTGACACGGTATAAAATGAATCAGCTTCAGGAAAGATTGGCTGAAGAAGTTAGAAGGTACAGGAGTTTCCCTGCTTTCATGAAAACTTTACTGACCTTGTTCAATACATTGATGCCTACTAGTGTAGGACACCATGTCCCATAGGTTGCGCAGAAGTATAAATTGCTGAGTGCTTGCGACATGTTGTGCGAACCGTGAAGATTTTGCACAAGTTACACAGAAGCATGTAGAGGCCTTAAAGTCTAGTTTTCAACCTAGACTCCGGAACAGGCAACAGTGCCTTATCAGATGATGTGAGTTGTAAACTCAACTGGGAGCCAGTGCAAAGAAACCAAGATTGGGGTAATGTGTGATCTCATATTTGTCCTGGTTAGCAGCCTAGCCACTGAGTTTTGCACTTGGAGCCGGGCCAGAGCTTGACGGCTCAAACATGTATATAAGGAATTACAATAATCTAACCGAGAGGAAATAAAAGCATGTATAATTTTCTCAGTGTCTTTAGATGACAAGAATGACCAGATTATTGAAGTAGTTCTTAGCTGGTGATAGCATGACTGAACCTTTTTGTATGTTAGTTAAAATTGAGATGGGGATCAAAAATCACACCAAGGTTTCTCGAAGTAGGCTTTACATTAGAAACAAGAGAGCCAAGATTCAACTGGATTTGATCAGAGACATGCTTTGGACCAAGAATCAATGCTTCAGTTTTATCAGAGTTAAGCTGGAGGAAATGATGGGACATCAACCTTGAACGTCAGTTAGACAGTCATGGAGAGCAGCTAACTTGCTAAAATCATTTGGTTTGACCGACAGGTACAACCGAGTGTCATCGGCATAAAAGTGAAAAGAAATATTGTGATTACGAATGTTTTGGCCCAGAGGTAGCCTGGATTGGATTAGCCGTATTTCAGGCATTATAATCTGTGCGTAAATTTTTGGTTGGTGTGCATTAATCTGTGACCATCAGCATTCAGAGCCGGCTGGAGATGAAGAAGAGGCTGGGCTGCAAGCCATTTAAGTGGTACCTGGAGAACGTCTACCCTGAGCTCAGGTGAGAAGACGCTCCTCTCTTCATTAACCTGTGAGTCCCCAGAGTCCTAAAGATGTGCTTTTTGAAAGTGGATTTATGACATCTGGTCAACACACATTGGCATTGTCCCCACGGACCCTGTGGCTGTGTGGCCATGGTAACGGCTGCTCCTTAACCAGGTGCAGGGTTACCGCTCTGTGATCATGTGCAATCTGTGCCTCGCAGGGTCCCGGACCACCAGGATATCGCCTTTGGTGCTTTGCAACAGGGGGGAAACTGTCTGGACACACTAGGACACTTTGCCGACGGCGTAGTGGGCGTGTACGAGTGCCACAACGCTGGGGGCAACCAGGTACAATTCCGAGCTCAGGTACTGTACACCTTAATTTCTCCAGGCCGGGGTGAGCACCTGGGTGATAGCCACAGCGGCCGGCCTGCACACACACTGCCCCATTTGGGTGCTTCACCAAGCCTTGTGTGTTTGTTCAACGTGTGCACTAATAGAAGGATGTGGAACACAGCCATTAGTCAGGCATTACAGACCATAATCTCCTGTGCGGTTCCACTAGGCCTGCTCTACATCTTCAGCACACTCACCTGTCTCTCACACATGCTGCTGTAGGAAGCACTACAGCACATGGCCTAGTCCACCAATCAGGCCTCTCAGGATGAGGAGGGGTTTACTTGGGTGTAGAAGGAGCAGGGGGGGTCAGAGGATGAACGTGTGTGTGTGGTTCAGAAGTGGAGCACATATTTTCATCTGTGGTGGATCGGAAGGGGAGCGCATGTGTTCACTGCCTCACTGAGTCTCTCTGTAACAGGAGTGGGCTCTGACCAAGGATAAATCGGTCAAACACATGGACCTGTGCCTGACTGTGGTGGACCGTGTTGCTGGCTCGCAAATCAAACTCCAGGGCTGCAGGGAGAATGACAGCAGACAGGTAAGCAAGCTGAGTGTAGAGTACAGGGTCAAAGCCCTCAGGCTGGAGAAGTCACCAGAGGCCCTGGCAGGTGAAGAGGTTTTAAGTGATGATCCTAACAGAGGGAAGTTTCAGATAAAGGCTAAAAAGCCACATCATTTCATCTGCTTGCTGTTTTTTTTCCATCGCAAGGAGTAAGTGGCCCCCTGTAAAAGTTATTGTTTCCTGGTCACGGGGGGCTGGAGCCTATCCCAGCATGCGTTCCGGCGAGAGAGGCAGGAATACACCCTGGACAGCCAATCCATGGCACACCACCACGGGCAATTTGACTCTCCAATTAGGTGATTGTATTTCAAAATTGGATGTAACAAGAATTATTATTATAATTTTTTTTTATACAACGTTAATGTGTCTAAGAGTTGATTCCGACATTTTGGTGCAATTTACCAATTACTTCCAGAAAATAAACCACAAATTATTATGGTCAGTTATGGTTGTCTTCTTTGTAAGCTAACTAGCTAATGTTAGCTGGTAACCAAAAAGCTACTACTCTTGCTCTCTCTGTCTGTACATCCATCCCATCATCCCTCCATCCAAGCTGATGATGTCATTAAAGCCTTAATACTGCATGGCTGTTATAATACTCTACAGTACTTTTACCAGAACAAAAAATCTAAATGTGTAAAATGCATTTTAAACTACAAGGTGTAACTTTTTAAAACTCCTTACATAAAACTCTATCCATACTGCCATTTCTTAGCTTTTAAAGCCAATGGAAAAAATAAAAAGTACCGATTTGCTGCATTTGTGTCTGAAGACCAAAAGTTGTATTAAATTGTAAGGAAACTGAATGTTTTAAATTGTGGTGTCGCCTGCTCTCACTGTTCCCCGGCAGCATTGGGGTGCAGGGGCCAGGATGGGGGTGGGGGGTGGTTTCTGTGTGTCTCATACTGCTGGGTCCTCTGTCTCTCTGTGTGCTGCAGAAGTGGGAGCAGATCGAGAGCAACTCCAAACTGCGGCACGTGGGCAGTAACCTTTGCCTAGACAGCCGCAGCGCGCGAAGCGGCGGCCTCACGGTGGAGGTGTGCAGCTCCTCCCTCACACAGCAGTGGAAGTTCACCCTCAACCTGCAGTCCTAGATCCACGCACTGCCACGCCCAGCGCAGCAGAGCCATCACCCAGTACAAAGCCAGCGCACTACACAAGAGACCCAGGGGAAAGGGGTTCAGGACACTTAATGACCGCTTGACGACGATTACGATGATGACGATGACAATGATTTCCATCCAACTATATACCTCAGTGTTTCATCCTGGTCCAGTTTTTGGATAGTGAATTTTAGTTTTTCTGATGCAAGTGAACTGAAATGATTCCTTTTTTGTTTATTATTTTACTTTTTTTCTTTCCAGTGTCTTTTTGGCTTGTTTTTGTGTGATCCTGAAATGGATTCATTAGGATTTTTGTATATGTGGCTGTGTGGAATGTAAAAGGCTTCTCCAGACAGTGTCCGCTCAGCTTTGGGGACTTTTTGCAGGATTTGCCAGGAGGATTGCAGGGTTTTGGGTCACGTCCGTTGGACTCTTTATGAAAAGCTGCCGATAGCGGAAGCGGACGGACTCCACGAAATGGGACGTTCCTCTCAGAGTTGTAAGTGGTGCTCAGCCCGGTTTTGCTGGAGTTTATAAAACAAACTAGCGGGGGAAAAAAACTAAACTTTTTTACATTTTTTTATGATGTGCACCCAGCCTTTCTATCCTCTTGGTCGTTGGTATTGAAGGGAGCATAATGTGAAATAAAAACTGCCTTTTACTGAGGACTCCAATATGAGAGAGCTGGGCGAGGAACTGCCGAGGCTGTGGACACACACTGTTGCTGGAGGCTCATGGGATGTAGCACTGGCTGCTACTCTGTTTGGACATCTCTTCGCACTTCTTCACTGTTGTACGGGAAACATTCAAACTTAAATTTTTCATCTTTATTGTAGTTTTTTTAAATCATGACAATGGAGCATTGTGTGTTCGACTTGCAGTAGTTTTTCCATCTACAGAGATGCTTTTGTTTGGTTCTGCTGTGTAGAATAACAGGCTCCAGACTA
This sequence comes from Aldrovandia affinis, assembly GCA_029706075.1. Taxonomy (NCBI): domain Eukaryota; kingdom Metazoa; phylum Chordata; class Actinopteri; order Notacanthiformes; family Halosauridae; genus Aldrovandia; species Aldrovandia affinis. The sequence goes on along the minus strand of JAINUG010000139.1, from coordinate 2,147,564 downwards.
TATGGACCGATTTTTCTGTTCATGCTCTCCTTATTTTCTGGCTGTTGTGTGAATGAAGAGGTATCTGGCCTTTTCCTTCTTGGTTGTTTGGCCCTTGTTGATCTCATTTTATTAATCATGCGCAAAGTGACCTCTTATAGTTGCGTATTACAGGGTAAAGATAGACAGAGCACTCTGGGGGGGAAAAATAAATGGGGAAATGTTATCCCACAAATGTACATCGGCCATTTTGCCTGGATCTGTCGGTTTTCTCGGTTGTACGAAGCAAACATTTTGATTCACAGGTATGAGATCAACATAAAGGAGAGACATACATTGATGGGGAGGAGTGTGGCTATGTTGCATGTCGAACTAAAACTTGAGTGATATTCTTAGTCTCTACTTATTTCTTCTTGTTGTTGACAAGCTCTTCAGCGTAGACGATTGCCTTTTTTACATTTCATACTGTAAGCAAGAATGTGGCTTTGTGCTACAGCAGGAAAACGCTGTGAAAGAGACTCGAAGGAAGGCATGAAAGCTGCCTGCTAACTGGACCGTGCATGGGGACAAAAGCAATAAGACTTCCTGTTACCCGTGTAACTGCTCTGCCTTGAGGCATCATGCTTTGCTTTTAAAAGGCGATGGATGAGTGAGAGTGGAGCTATAGTGAGCTGTCAATCACTGATGTGCAAATGTGCTCTCCACAGCAGAACACAACGGTTGGCCAATATCAGTGTAACGTGATAGCTCTTCCCACTTTCATGAAGCCTCACTCTGCCATCGCTGGTTAAAGCAGGTGTCCAGTTGAATGGCTCTGTGGCGGTTGGCTCCGCGATGGAATCGAGTTGTTCGTTTTTCCTCTTAGCGTGAGGGGAGATGCAGCATCCCAGTGATTTAATTTATTCATGAAGAGATGATTGCTTATTTTTAGGTGACACATTGTATGACTGTATTTTGTTAGCCATATTATATAAATATATTTTCTATGCTCAGATAAAGTCCTGAATCTGCCTTGTCTTTAACACCAGCCTGTACAGTGTGCATAGAGGGAGCCATAATTCCCCTGCTTGACTGAAGCAAAGGATCAGAGGACCGATGGAAGCCCGTGACTCCTTTTGTGCTGGCCTCTCGCTCAGAGAACACAAACGGTTAAAAATGCGTCCTGATCAAAGAAGTGATCATTCGGATCATGTCAAAGGATGACCAACATGTCCATTCAGGAAGTGCTCATGCTCTTGGCATGTAGCTTTGAGGGAGATGTTGCACAAGCAGCCATGGATCCCGTCTGAAATGGGGCATTCCTTCAGTTCTAGCAATCAGTAGGAAGTGAGGAAAATGTAAGAAATAACAGGACTCAAAAAAAGATGGCCGAGGCCAGACCTTTCTGTGTCATTGTGAGATGAATGCTAATATAAACAAAGAACAAACGAGTTTGTAAAAAGGATTGCCTGTGTGAATACCATCTATATAATGATATCATTATGTTCAAGCATTTGAATATTCTTTTTTTTATAAAATGCACATGAAAAACCGTATATTGTTCATTTCAAAGGTAAATGTAGAAAAGGAAAATAAAACCTAATCCATGAACGACAAGTAATTTGATAGTTCTTAATTGGAAGAAATGTTTACATAGCACAATGTGCCAAAGTTGTATACCATTTTATTGACATTGTCAGTACATTTGTATTGGAGATTAGGAAAGTTCAACTGTAACTGGATGATATGGAATGTGTAAGCCTAATGCAATATTAATGAGGTGGTGTATTATTCATATGTTTCCGTTTCTCTGGGAAAAAAAAAAATCACTGTACAGTAGGTAATGCTGTAAATTCTTAATGGAGGAAGGGGTGAGGCAAGGATGGGTGAGGTGAAAGATGCAAAAGTTATTTAAACAATGAAAATGTGGTGCATATTTTATATATACAGTATATACACACAGTGGGTATAATAAGTATTGAAATTTTTATTTTTTTACTTCATGGAATCTAAATTGTTTTTTGGGGGGGCGGGGTTTAATTATTTTTTTTGTTTGTTTCAAATTTCCCCCTCCCCCTTTTTTCTCCCAATTGTACTCTCTATTAATTAAATTCCTCCCCCCCTCCGAGTCTGCAACGTGCAACTACGGGACCAGCCACTACCCAGGGACCGGCAGTGATGTGGGCAGGCGAATTGCCTCCTTTGAGACGGACTCTGCCGAGCCGTCGACTATGAGTCCGATACGCACTGTGAAGCCTTCTGTACACACGGTGAGCCCGTGCCGGCTTCCCTCCGCCCTCCCTGGGGTGGACAGACAATCGCTGCCTCCTAAATGGGACTCCCGGCCAGAGCTGGGCTGGCACAGCCAGGGAATCTAACCCCGGCCTCAGTGGGAAACTTCCACTCCGGGCAAGTGCCTTTACCGTAACAACACCCGGGGGCCCCGAATGAAAATTGGAATTTCTTGCCACTGATCAACACATAATACTCTATAATGTCAAATAAAATAAAAAACAACTCTTTTTTTTCTTAATTACAAATAAAAAACAGACAATAATTGACTCCATAAGGTTCCCCCTTGACACTTTAGCTACAATTCAGCTGTGAGTATATTTGGGTAAGTCTTTACCAGCTTTGCAAATCTGGTCATTGCAATTTTCACCCATTCTTCTTTAAAAAATTGCTCAGGTTGGATGGGGATGGTTGGTGAACAGCAGTTTTCAAGTCTTTCCACAGATTCTCAATGGGATTGAGGTTTGGGCTTTGACTGGGCCACTCTGGGACATAGATTTTTGTTGTTTTTAAACCACTCTTTTTGCTGGCTTTTGCTGAGTGCTTTGGGTCATTCTCTGCTGGAATATAAATCTTGTCTATAAAAAGTCCCAAGTCTTCTATATCTATATCTATATCTATCTATATCTTGCTCCATCCATTTTCCCTCTTAAGTTTTCCAATCCCTGGATCAGAAAAGCATCCCCATAGCAGTAGGTTCCCGAAACCATGTTTCATGTGAGGAATGGTGATCTTGGGGATGATGAGCAGTGTTAGGGTTGCGCCAAATATAGTGTCCAACCAAAAAGTTCAATCTTGGTCTCATCAGACCATAGTATCTGCCTCCTCTCGGTTTGAGAGTCTCCCACATGCCTTCTGGCAAACTAAGCAATATTTAATGTGAGTTTTCTTCAACAATGGTTTTCTCCCAAAAAGTGCAGATTTATGAAGCGCCCGGACTATTGCTAAGAGTTGTCCCATGGACAGTTTCTCCCATCTCTGCCATGAAAGACCAACTCAGGTTGCTCAGTTTTGGAGAACGACCTGTTCTAGGCAAATTCACAGTTGTGCCATACTCTCTCAATTTCTTTATGATGGACTTAATGGTGCTCCGGCAGATATTTATTTGAAATCTTTTTACATCCTTCCCCTGATTGGTGCTTTTGAAAAACTTTTTCTCAGATTTGCTTTGAATGTTCTTTGGTCTTCATGATGAAGCTCTTGTTTGGAAATGCACTAACCAACTGTGGGACCTCTCACAGACAGGTGTATTTAATTTGAAATCATTTCAAACCCCTTAATTGTACACAGGTGGACTCCAATCTGACCTCTGAAAACCATTTATTGCAGCACAGTTTATTCAGGTGTGTCTTAGCAAAAGGAGTGAATACTTATGGAATTATTATTGTTTTTTATTTGAAATTAAGAAAAGGCTTTAGTCGTTTCTACTTATTTGACCTTGTAGAGTATTTTGTGTTGATCAGTGGCAAGAAATCCCAATTCAATCAATTTTGATTCCATGAAGTAAGAAAATAAAATGTAAAAAATGCCAAAGGAGGTGAATACTTTTTATACCCACTGTGTGTGTATATGCGCATATATATGTATATATACACACACAGAGACATACACACACACATATACATAAATTGGGTTAATAGTGAGCTGGTCTAATGTACAGAGCTTGTAATTTATAGATATGGCAATTAAACTTTGAATAGGGACAAAAAAGTAACAAATAAATGTTTATACATATCTGATTGTGTTTGACTTCCCTTTTCTCTGAGACTTTCAAGGTGCAACATATTCACAGAAAAGTTTATTTAGTGTGCGCAAATAAATGACTAAAATGACATTATAAAAAACATTCTGACATGCTCCTTATTTAAAACATTTGATCAGTTTATACTAAATTACTCAAATGTTACTTTTAACCCATGAAGGAGCATGTGCAGGATATGCCATTCAGCGTTCTATAGAATCCCCTCATCAAGGGTTAATTTCTCCCATAATTACCTATTTATTTTTTCTTAAACACAAATAAAGATGAGTAAAATACAAATAAGCAGTGGAGTAGTGAATTGCATGTAGTAATTACATCAGGGGAGAATACATCCTGATATCAGAGTGAAACTCCTCTTTAACTAATTGCCGCTGATGTCCTCTGGTTCCCTGAAAAGGTTTCCATCATTTACTCTATTAACCTTAGAATAATTTTGAATTTTAGAATACTAAATTGAAAGCGTTGGCCGATCCCATTCGGGGCAGTATCCTCTGAAGCACGGTCAGCTGACGGAGCTGAGCAGCTGGGGTAGACTGTGCAAATTCCATAGATGCATGCCAAGTGCCTGAATGACCTAATTGAGTCATTGCTATTGGGTGATGATGGGGGGGATATCTGGAGACTGAAATCTTCCCTGGGCATTGCCATGCTCCCCCACCACAGATCTGTCCACAGTTTGCACTGGCATGGTCAGGATTGGATCTGCACTGTAGGGTGCGACCTTGCATCAGGCACAAGGCCCTTTATCAATCACCTTTTAAAATATAAACACTTCAACCCAATATGGCCTGTCCCTGTCATATCGTTTCTAGCCCAGACTCGTTTTCCTTATTGCTCAATTGCTATTCTAACTTGGCAGCATAGTTCAGTGTGCCTCGGTGCGGCAGACCACATGCATTATAAGCAGATTTATTTGCATGCACATCAGGCGCAGTACCATAGATTTATAGGAAGCTTAAAAATAAACAAGCCACATGGAGGCTCCCCAACTAGGGAAGTTATCCTGTCAGGAAGTGGTGTTTGAGGTTGAAGTGATGGTTTGTTCCAAACCTTTATATTCCCTACATTGGGGGGATTATCATAACCACACCAGCTGGTTCTCTGCTGTTTAACAGGGCTGTAAGATCAGCCAGGCCATCTGTCTCCCATCACTGTCCCACCGACTGGGAGAATGCCTGTGGCTGACTGCTCGTAGCATCAATCAGGTGCTGAGCTGACAGTCGGGAGGCGGGGCTTAGAGCAGGGGAAGTGAAAGGGAATTTAACATGTGTAGAGGCTGCTGGGATATTTCTGAGTGAAGTAATTGGTTTGGCTCCAAAATCCGGTGATTCAGTTTCAGATTCAGACTTCAGCTGTGCTTTTTAAGTAGAAGGGAAGCTGTACTGTTGTGTGAAATATGTCTTCTGCAATTTTTGTTTTCTTGTCAATAATATGAGAAAGATCTATGTTGTGTGTGTATTTAGGTTAAATAAAATAAGTTTTTTTTTCCTTTTAATATATCTGTGTATCCTGCTGCAGTCAGGCTCTATACACACAAAAAAAGCTGTGATCTTGTTGGTGAAAAAAAAAAAGAGCATTTATTAGTGTGCAAAAGTGTGTACGTACAGTCAGAGCACAAAGTCATCGTAAAAACCAGTTTACATACAGACCTTTAATGGCTGTGAACTGGAGACGTCACACTGTCAACCATTTACACCTCCACAGCAGAAGACACAGACAGGACATTTTATACAATTCATACAGCACATCACAGCGTTTGAGTACAGCTAACCCACCTTTTTTCAGTTTGAGTCAGAACTGACATTTGGCTATTACAGTATTGGTCAGATATCATAAAGCACTTCTGTTCAGCACTTTTGTACAGAATACTATTACAATAACTAACTAATGTCTGACAATGTTTATTTCAGGCTGTGACTGCAGCCATGATGCTTCTGTTGGCCATTGACTGTGTTACACGCTGTGCCACATTCTGAACTGTGCAGTGGTGGAAGAACCCTGAACCCTGAGGTCGATAAAGTATTAAAAGTATTTTCAACAACGTGCGTAACATACAGCTAACCAATATTCTCACCCCCACCTCACAGCTAAAATAACTCATTACACCAAAAATACACATCTTAAAATAGAACTTATTCAAAGGAAATAAATACTTATGCCTATAACTTCATACACTAAAATAGGTATACCTTTTTAAAAAACATAATTCACTAAGGATAGAATATATGTATATAAGCACTGTGCACCACCTTTATCCAGAATATGTTCATCTGCCTTTCATTTGTAGCGGTTTTTACGAGGCGTCTCATCAATGCTTTGGAAACTTTGATGAAGCATAATAACTCCAGTAATCATTTATTCAAACTCTATGGCTGTAACCCTAATTACTTGACTGGCACCTATTGGCCACCTGTTCCTGGGGCTGGAAAGAGAAGCAATATGAGAGGATAACGAAAATGTCACCTCCGGTACCAAGTGGGGAATGTGCGTTCTGACAGTTTCCGTGCAACACGTGACTCTTTACGCAAGATTTTTAACAAACTCACCATTTTTTTAAAAAAGGAAACAAAGCACAAAAGTAGGTGACCTTAGGGACGCAGGAGCACAGATGGCATGACAGGTAGCTCTGGGTCTTGATAAGTGAGCATCATCCAGCACCTGTAAGACCAGGGGGATGGAGGGCGTAAAACCCAGGGGAGTAGAGGGGTTGGGAATGGGCTACAATGTAACTTAATGTGCTCATCTGCATCCATGCCACATCCTCCATTAGTCAATTGCCCAGAAGGCTAGAGAGTGATCATACTGAGTGTATCTGAAGAATAGCTTTATAAGTGACAGAATCCAGGAGAAAATCGGGGGGTTATGACGTATCGATTGTCTCAATGGTACTCCATTACAAGTTCTCAATTCAATTTAGTCTATGAGCCAGGACCGCAAATGTTGGCCATTGGTATCACCTGGGGGACCAAGGATCATAGTGATTTTTGGCAAGGCCTATGCCCCTGGAGATGGAATATGGGTAATAGCCTTGGAGCATCGGTAGCTTTCTCTGTGATATCACACTTTCTTTTATCCTTTATTCTCATCCAACTGTTCTATAAATGTTACCATTAGACCTTTATTTAGTCCAAAAAGAGAACCTACCAGTGCTGCAAGGTTATCATGCGTGTTCCATAGGCCTTGCCTAAAATCACTTTGAGCCTTCATTGCCCCCCTGGCTAATGGAACTCACAGGTATTGCACTACAATCACACAATATGAAGATTTCAGGGTCAACAGTACTTTTAAGAGCAGGCCAGCACACGTTCACATTATGTGCAAATTGACAGGGTCGTTACTCATTTTGGTTAAAAAGTTGAGTTTTGAAATATTAAGTTCATTAGCCTAGCCAGACTAACCACAGCTTGGATTACATTTTTTAGATGACAGATGCATTATTTTGTTTATTGGAAAATGTAAGAAAGGCTTGGTATTGTTTGGGCTTCAGTATTATCAAAATATCCAAAGTTTTTAGGTATTGTAGGTAAGCAACACCATCTGTTATTTTTCCCTCAATTATCAATTGTCAATAAGCACTTTCAATCCGACTTGTTTCTGCCTATATACAGTGGGTCTAAAAAGTATACACCCCCTTTGGCAGTTTTCATATTTTATTTTCTTACTTGGATTGAAAATGGATTTAATTGGGATTCCTTGCCACTGATCATCACAAAATAATCTATAATGTCAAATAAAAAATAAAAAATGTCGCTGCAATTACAGCTGTAAGTCTATTTGAGTAAGTCTCTACCAGCTTTGCACATCTGGACATTGCCATTTTTGCCCATTCTCCTTTACAAAATTGCTCAAGCTCCATCAGGTTGGATGGGGACCGGTGGTGAACAGCAGTTTTCAAATCTTTCCACAGATTCTCAATGGATTGAGGTCTAGGCTTTGGGCCACTGTCACTCCAGGACTTTTTTTGTTTTTAAACACCTCCAATGCTTTGGGTCTGCATATTGCTCCGGAATATAAATCTTCTCTCAAGTCGCAAGTCTCTTGCAGACTGCAGCAGGTTTTCCTCCAAGATTTGTTTATATCTTGCACCATCCATTTTGCCCTCTATTTTGACAGGTTTTCCAGTCCCAGAAGCAGAGAAACATCCCCAGAGCATTAGGCTCCCACCACCATATTTCAAGGTAGGGATAGTGTTCTTGGGACACTAAGACTGTGTTAACATAGACCTCTTGGTGGCCTCCCTCACACGTGCCCTTCTCACACGGATGCTCAGTTTTGGAGGACAGCCTGTTCTAGGCACATTCACAGTTGTGGCATATTCTCTCCATTCCTTTATGATGGACTTAAAGGTACTCTGGGGAATATTCAAAGTCTTTGAAATCTTCTTATATACCAGTGGATAGGCCCTCCCCCTTTCAACGACCTCCCCTCCCGCCCAGCTGGGTGTCTTGTAGCCCGGGCCAGGAATGTTTGCGTGTCCCCCCAAAGTGTTACCAAAGCGTTACTTTATTTTGGCAGTTACCTGCATATGGCCTTACATATAGCTTGATGAAGGCTACCTTTTCCCGCCCACTTTCTTACCTGCTACTCAGTTTAAGAGTCTACACTCCTCCCATAGACTACACACTGCTGCGACAGAATTCTAATCAGATTTTCTGATGTAATTATTTAGACACACTGAAGCATGGCATCCTAACAAGGTTGAGTGGATGTTCTACATCTGTTCGACTGCAGTGATCATGGGCACAGACCAGACATTACTGTGGTTTGAGCTGACTGCGTTCACCTTCACCATGTTTCATTCCAGTTTCCTCATAGATCACGATCCAGACAAGCCGCAGCAGAACCTCACCCTCAGCTGATGAGCCTCCCTTGGCCTATCCCTCCCCCTTGCCTGTTACCAGATTAATCTATATGCATTCACTCACTGCACTCTGACTCAACATTCACTCACTCAACAACATCCCCAACCAAATATTCAGTCACTCACTACAACCCAAACACAATATTCTCTCGTTTACATCAGCCCCCCACATCAACTCCAGAGAAAGTTTCATAGGAATGCTGGTGGCTTTAGTTATCACAAGGCTGAGTAATAAGCCAATGGTTGGCTTGAATCACTGCCTCCAATTGGAACCCCACCTACACAAGCTCCTGATTTGACAGAGCTAACTGACCAATTGTTTATTAGAAAAAGAAACATCCCCGGAAGTCGGGTGGAATTCTGAAATCAGAGTGCTAACCGTATTCCTGGTCAGGCTCATAGTGCCGTAATGTTTTGCAATGCACAATACTCTACGCTCTCACACCATTTTACTGAGTGGAAATAAAATAATTCATCCTGGAATTACAGTACTGAACATGTATTTTATGTGTACGACCCCTTTGGGTCAACAGGAACTTTCATTAAAATCTCACACGTCATACATCATTTCACATGGTTACAGTATATATATATATATATATACACACACATTTACTGTACACAGAGATGCTCCATTGCAACCCTCCAAGCAACAGAGTTAACAATCATATATTTTTATCTTTTTTTGTATTAATTCAAAATAAACGATTGAAAGTTCCAACAAAGAGGAAACGGTGTCATTCAAACTCTTAGTCACTCAACCTGTGATGTTGTGTATTTGTGTTGTACACACAGGCCTGTGATGTGTTGTGTATATGTGTTGTACATACAGGCTGTGATGTGTTGTGTATTGTATTTGTGTTGTACACACAGGTCTGTGATGTGTTGTGTATTTGTGTTGTACACACAGGCTGTAATGTGTTGTGTATATGTGTTGTGTAGGTGTTGTACACACAGGCCTGCGATGTGTTGTGTATGTGTGTTGTACATACAGGTCTGTGATGTGTTGTGTATGTGTTGTACACACAGCTCTCATGTGTTGTGTATTTGTGTTGTACACAGAGGCCTGTGATGTGTTGTGTATATGTGTTATACACACAGGCTGTGATGTGTTGTGTGCATTTGTTGTACACACAGGTCTGTGATGTGTTGTGTATATGTGTTGTACACACAGGCTGTGATGTGTTGTGTATGTGTTGTACATACAGGTCTCTGATGTGTTGTGTATGTGTGTTGTACACACAGGCCTGCAGATTCCAAGGCACTCCCTTCGTAAGCATATAGCAGATATTCTCTCGCACTAGAACCCAGATAAAAACCTGCTCTCCAAATCAGGAGGAAACTTTTCCTGCCTGAGTTTGAGCTGGCAATGCTTGAATAGGGGCAAGGCCTGTCAGTGAGGATCACTTCAAACATGTGAAGTGCATAGATGTGTGCATGTGTGAGAAAGTGTGTGTGTGTGTGTGTGAGACAGACAGACAGACAGACAGACAGAGCGTGGGTGTGGGAGTGTGCTTCTCCAGTTCATTGCGTGGGAGAACAGTCATCCAGGTCCAGCAACTCCCTCACCAGTCTCTCTCCAAACTGCGCCCGGCTGTAGCGCTTGACTTGGTAGGCGTCAGACATCTTATACAGGATGTAGGCATTGTTGATGGCGATGCTGATTGTTAGCCAGAATACCTGCTGCCAGGTCTTGTTTGGCTTGTGGAAAATGAAGTACCTGTGGATGGAGGAAGTGATTGGCCCTTCATGATAGTTATTTTGCTGGCTTTTCCAAAATCTTACTCTATTTCAAGGTCTGCTGATGTCACAGCATTGGAGATAAGTGCATGTGGGTGTGTCTGTGGGTGTGTGAGTTTATACTGTACATGTGAATGTGTGTGTATGGGAGTGTGTATATTTGTGATTGTGTGTGTGGGACTACTCTATATGTATGTTATGGCTTCCATCTCTCCATACCCTGGCCTGGCACTTTGCAGTAATTGTGTCTGTCGCTCAGGGATCACTCTCCCATTAAGCTCCATCTGCTCTCAGCGGCCATTTATTACTGAGAGGATTCTGCCCCATCTGCATGCTAATGACCTCATCAGGCCACAGCTTGGAAGGAAGTCAGTCACGTATCCTGGAGGAAGTGATTATGAGGGCTGTCATGGAGACGTGCCGATTATAAATTAAGGCCATTGGACTATATGAAACAGCACACTTTGGCAACTCAATATAAATCAAAATAGTAAAACTGGAGGCGTATATAGGATATATATAGAAGGATGTATAGGGTGCAGTGGTGGGCCGTCAGGGCCTGCAAGGCCTTCTCTGCTGGCCTAAAAAATATCTGAATCACAGACTGATGTTAATTATATTTTGTCCATGAATACTTATTAAATAATTCCAAATGGTCTGTTCGCTTCCTTTCATAGCTGTTCCCCTGGTTGCGCTGCATCCAGACGTGTATTTTCATATTAAAGCATTTAACCAATCACATTTCAGCCATCATTTGTTGCCAGGGTCAAATAAATCTGCCTGGAGGCCTTCACAATCAGTTCTGCAGGCCCTGTAGCATAAAATAAGTGTTGATCAAACTGTTGCTTCAACCAATCAGATTTTGAGTTGGGGACACGAAGGCCTTCTAGAAGGCCTAGGTAACGTCAGCGTATTCACACCCTTTGATTGGATAGTCAGAGAGTGTCTGACTATGATGTAATGTGATTGGTTAAATTCTTTAATATGAAAATACACGTCTGGATGCAGCGCAACCATGGGAACAGCTATGAAAGGAAGCGAACAGACCATTTGGAATTATTTAATAAGTATTCATGGACAAAATATAATTAACATCAGTCTGTGATTCAGACATTTGAGCGGACATTTTCAGCCCTAAAGCGAATTAAAACTTAGCTTCGATGGCGATAGAAAAGGACTTCTTGATGGAACTGAAACACACGGATAATCTGTAGACCGAGTAATTGAACTCTTTTTGAGGAAAGAAAGGAGGATGGATTTTGTGTACAAATAATAAGGATTTTTGGTGAGTAAAATGTTGCTATTTTCCTAAATAATATTGCAATTTTATGAGGTTATTATTATTGATGCTTTTTTATGTGTGTAGCACCCCGGGTTTGTTTCTTCAGTAAAGGCATTTATTCTGGATACACGAGTTATCTATCTGCGATGCAACGGCAACGGGTGTTTGTTCGGTTTGTTTTTGCACTTTGTTTATTTATCTTTCTTCAGTCATGTTTCATGAGAGAGAATGACAGCGATAGTTAGAAGCGTGAGATAATTAGTGATTAGTAGTGTTAGTAACTTAATCTAAATCCCTAATGTTAGTAGATTAGTTGGTTAGTACTATATACATCTAACTAATATATACAAAGTGTAATTAGAAAGTAAGAAGGAAGTAAAACGAGATTAGAAACGAAGACGGAAAAACCGAAACAGAATTTCCCGAAGTGCATGACAGAACGAGAATGAAACATGACTGAAGAAAGATAAATAAACAAAGTGCAAAAACAAACCGAACAGACACTCAAAACATAACAATAAGATGGCTTTTATAGCCATAAAATAGTTATTGAGGGGTGGATTGATTCAGACGGAGCACTACTGAAGGCCTAGGTGTGAAATGCACGGCCCGCCACTGATAGGGTGCCATTTTGTTCCTCTTGGTTTGACAGCTAGCTTAGTCCATGTGTGTGTGCCAAATGTATCAGGTGTATGGCAGGTCATCAGCTCCAGTAATCTCTGCAGCAAACTTTTGGCTTTAACTGCAGCAAAGTGACTCTTGTTGAAATCATCACCATACACCCCTCCTTGCCGACAGTGTCTTTCAAACAGGTTGGATGTACACACACCATCACTGCATTGCTACGCCTCTCTATCTGTTGTATGTGAAATGGAATATCATTTGTGGAACCCAACGTCCCTGTAATCACGCAATCACATATGTAAACAGCATCATGTGTGCAATCAGCTGCATGTATGATCTCATATGCAATCATTTGCAGATGCATCTGTGAGAGGCGTCACTCACTTGCTGTACTTGTCGTCGTACTTGCAGATGTAGCTCAGGTGAGCTGCAAATGCCTCCACAGCAAGGGGGCAGGGGATTTCCCCACTTTTCCTCTTGATTATCACCCCTGGAAACCACAAACTGAGTTACAGTAGCACACAGCGCCCTTTTACACTCACCGACACATTGAAAGTAATGTAAATGTATTTGTAAAATGCAAAAACGTTAAAATGCTAATTCAATTCTGTTAAATCAATCCAGCAGTGCACCCTGGGGCACAGAGCTGTATTATCTTGTCAAAACACAAATACGTAAGCGTGACTGAAATATAAATCATCATCGTAAGTAGCTGTCAGCCTTCTGTGGAAGTAAAAAGAAAACAGCAGACAGGTGCGCTTCAGGTCTTCAGTTAAACCAGATTAGGGCAGGTTGTGAATTGGGACAGATGTAAGGTTTCAAGGTTTCAAGGTTTTTTATTGTCAGTCACAGATATATACAAGTATAACACGGTGAGTGAAATTCTTGTGCCAGAAAACTCCCGACAGCAAACAGCAGTAAGACTATATATTTTTTAAACTATAAGTAGACCATAAATAAAATAGTTAAAAACGGTGCAGCAAATTAAACTATAAGTATACATAAACATAATTAAAAAATTAAAGCGAAGATAATTTTTTTTAGCTAGAAACAGTGCAAAAATGTACCTATGTAAACCGGTATAAACTGGGCAAGTGAGTACCAGTTAATAGACTTTGCAATAATATTTTAAAAATACAAACATACGGGAAAAATACAATACAGAATAAAAAATACAATACAGAAAAAATACAATACAGAATAGTGCAAATAGGTATGAAGGTGCAAATTACAAACCAATTGCAAATACAATTGGGTGTGTGCAGAGTGCGAGGATCAGCTCCTATTCAGCAGCCTGATGGCCTGACTATGGAAGCTGTCCCTGAGTCTGTTAGTGCGGCACTTGATACTGCGGTATCTTCTGCCTGACGGTAAAGTGGAATACAGTTTGTGGCAGGGGTGGTAACTGTCTTTGATTATGCGTTTGGCCTTTGCCACGCACCGCCTGGTGTAAATGTCCTGGAGGGAGGGAAGCTCCCCTCCCACGATGCCCTGGGCCGTTCGCACGACCCTCTGTAGTGCTCTGCGCTCCAAGTACGGTGCAGTTCCCATACCAGACGGTGATGCATCCTGAGAGAACACTCTCAATCGTACCCGTGTAGAATGTACGGAGGATACGGCGGCACATGTTGAATTTCCTCAGACGTCTGAGGAAGTACAGGCGTTGTTGGGCCCTTTTCACCACGTGTGTGGTGTGTGTGGTCCATTTGAGGTCCTCGGAGATATGCACTCCGAGGAACTTGAAGCTGCTGACCCTCTCTACTGCAACCCCGTCTATGGAGATGGGGGCGTGCTCTCCTCTCTGCCTCCTGTAGTCCACGATCAGCTCCTTGGTCTTCTGGGTGTTGAGGGTGAGGTTGTTCTCCTGGCACCACTGTGTCAGTGATCCAACCTCCTCTCTGTAGGCTGTCTCGTCGTCATCGGAGATCAGTCCCAGCACCGTCGTGTCATCAGCAAACTTGATGATGACGTTGGAGCTATGCATGGCCATGCAATCGTGGGTGTACAGGGAGTAGAGGAGAGGGCTCAACACGCATCCCTGGGGGGGCTCCTGTGTTGAGGGTCAGTGGCTCTGAGGTAGTGCTGCCCATCCTCACCACCTGGCGGCGGCCCGACAGGAAGTCCAGTATCCAGCTGCACATGGTGGAGTGCAGGCCTAGACCCCGGAGCTTGGTGTCGAGCTTGGCAGGAACTATTGTGTTGAACGCTGAGCTATAGTCCACAAACAGCATACGCACATAAGAGTTCCTGCTCTCCAGGTGAGAAAGGGCGGTGTGAAGTGCCACGGCAATTGCGTCGTCAGTGGATCTGTTCTGGCGATATGCAAATTGCCATGGGTCCAGTGTGTCAGGCAACATGGAACAAATGAAGACCTTAACCAACCTCTCGAAGCATTTACTGACAATCGAGGTGAGGGCTACGGGCCTCCAGTCGTTCAGACACGTTACCTTGGGGTGTTTGGGGACAGGCACAATGGTGGACATCTTGAAGTCCGCGGGAACAACAGCCTGGGACAGGGAGAGGTTGAAGATGTCTGCAAACACCCCTGCCAGCTGGTCAGCGCATGCTCTGAGGACGCGCCCGGGATGCCGTCGGGGCCTGCTGCCTTGCGGATGTTCACCTGCTTGAAGGCTCTGCGCACATCGGCCTCTGAGATGCTCAGCAGGCTGGGCTCCCAGGCAGCGCTGACTCCGGTGGGCTGCCGTTCACATCGAACCGAGCAAAGAATGTGTTCAGCTCTGCTGGGAGGGAGGTAGAGGAGTTCTCTACACAGCTGGTTCTCCCTCTGAAGTCCGTGATTGTCTGTAGCCCCTTCCACATACCCCTCACGTCTTGATTCTGAAATTTCTCCTCCACTCTGCTCCTATACTCGCTTGGCAGTGTTGATGGTCCTGCGGAGGTCATAGCGGGCTCTTCTATACTCCTCCATACTTCCGCGCAGTTGAAGGCGGCGTCGCGCGTATGCAGTGCAGCGCGAACATCCCCGTTAATCCACGGTTTCTGATTTGGGTACATCCGAACCGATTTAGTAGGAACAACGTCATCCATGCACTTCTTGATAAACCCACCGACTGTGGACGCGTACTCACTGATGTTGTTGTCCGAGGCGTCCTTGAACATGGACCAGTCGGTGTGTTCAAAACAGTCCTGCAGCATGGATTCCGATTTGTCCGACCAGCGTTGAACCTCTCGCGCAGCGATTGGTTGCTGCTTCAGTCTCTGCCTGTAAGCGGGGAGTAGCTGGATAGAGCGGTGGTCTGATTTGCCAAACGGTGGGCGGAGGAGGGCCTTGTAGCCACCCCGGAAGGGGGTGTAGCAATGATCCAGCGTCTTCTCACCACGGGTCTTGCCTGTTATGTGTTGGTAAAACTTCGGGAAAACTTTCTTCAAGTTCGCCTTGTTGAAGTCCCCGCCACAATAAAAGCAGCCTCCGGGTGAGCCGACTCCTGCACGCTAATTACCGTAGAGTTCCTTCAATGCAATGTCCGTATTGGCTTGTGGCGGGACGTAAACAACAGTCACGATAACCGCTGTAAACTCCCGAGGTAGCCAAAATGGTCGGCACATTAACATCAGATACTCCAGGTCCGGGGAACAGAACGACTTCAGAGTATGCACACAACTTGGGTTACACCAAGACCTGTTGATCATAATACATACCCCCCCTCCGCGATCCTTACCGGAGAGAGTCTTTGTTCTGTCCGCGCGGTGTGCGGAAAAAACCCGTGGGCTCAATGGCTGTGTCGGTAATCCCCTCCTTCATCCAGGTCTCCGTTAAGCAGATGATACAATTGTCCCTTGTTTCACGGTGGAATTGAATACGAGCCTGTAGCTCGCACAGCTTATTGTCCAAAGACTGTACGTTAGCCAGTAAAATGGAGGGTAATGGAGGACGATTGGCTCTGCGTCTCAGCCTGACCAGCACGCCGGCTCGCTTCCCTCTCCTCCGGCGGCGTCGCTTGCGTGAGATCGCTCCCAAGATACACGGGGTTAATCCAACAAAGGCTCCTGAGTCCGAGTCAAAAGAGTTGAAAAACTCCGGTGTGCGGCGAGCGATTGCCAATCCAATCTCCAGTAATGTAATGGACACAGGAGTGTTGTGGTAAGGTGAGTATTTTTACAAGGTCATGGAAGCTACACTAACGTAAGTTGCTCATTCAGAATGAACAGATAGTAAGGAGGCCAGCCACACCCACCTAAGGTCATCTGATCAAGTTCAGATATGGCTTTCAGGTAACAACATTGAGAAGTATAGGGCACCAACTGCAGCTAATGCAGGCAGGAGTTTGTTTTTAGCACCAGGTTCTCAATGGGCTTTCTTTGTTTAAAAATGTAAACTTAATATATGGAACTTGATCTTTATTCTAATCCCTATCTACCACCCAGGGAGGGCCTAAAGTTGTTTAAACATTAGTAATCTTCTGAGCAGTATTATCGTTGGGGGGCGGTGTGAAATCAGGCCTCACCCAGCTATTTCCAATATCAGTTCTTTAGTTGGTGGAGTTCTCAGGGCTTTATATTAAAACTCATCAGTTTTTTCTTTGACCTCTTATGCCTCTGGAAGGAGAGGAAGAGATTACTTTAGTCATGCACCCCACGCCATCTTAAGGAAACGACAGGTTAAATGGACTCGCCATCTGTTGGTCCTGTGAAATCCCCCATGGTTTCCTTAGCTGCTGTTCATCAAAACCTGCAGCTAAAAAAAGAAGTCTGTCTCGTTGCAATTAAATAATAAATGGACTACCTGAGTGCATTAATGCTGATATGATGTTGACTTTGAACCATATCATTTGTGCAATTTGAAAGCTTGGCCTCTCCAGGGATACGGCACCACTACGTCCTGAAAGCATGGCAGGCATTGGTCTGTTCTCTGGTGCACACGGCCACATGCCGCTAATCGATAAATTGCTCATTTTGGTGTCTCACTTGGGTTTTATCCAAAACGTGACATCATATAACATGTTACAGCAGCCCTGTAGAGAATATGTCAATAGCTGCTCACCTTGCTTGCTGGGAGAGTAGGCATTGGTAAGAAAGCGGAAGTTGCCCTTGTTGTACCAGGAGATCAGGGACATGTTGCCCATCATCTTGGTGCGGGACTGGCCCCGGTGTTGGGGCATCTCTGGGTTGGCCAGCATGGATGTGGGCAGCCCAGTGCAGTCACTCTTCCTGGTGCTCAGAAGCCCACAGCAGTAGATCCCTGTGTGAGAGAAAGAGCCTGTAACATTCATGCACAGCAGTAGATATGTGTATGTGTGTGCGTGTGAGAGACAGCCAGTGACATTCACATACAGCTGTATATCTCCGTGTATGAGGAAGGGGGGAGAGGGAAAGAGAGAGAGAGCAACCTTTACAAGCAGGCCTCAGAAAACATTGCCTGTACTGTGGCAAAAAAATTGCAAGCCTTTCTCTGAATGACTGCACAGAACCTTTGAAAACTTTTCTGGCTTGGGACTGTACTATCAACATGACTTTGTGTGTTTATATTTCTGTGTGTACAGTGTGGGTGTGTGGAGACACTAATATATTTGCACTGCAGGTGTGCGCAGATATGTGCGTACTGTGTGTATTCTCTGTGAATTCTTTGTGTACATGTATGTGTATTATGTGATTGTATGAGGGAATGATGGTTTGTAGTTTACGTGTGTGTGTGTATAGAGGATGGTGTGTAGTTCATGTGTGTGTGTGTGTGTGTGTGTTTATGAGTGTATAGGGTGTCGGAACAGTGACGTTAAAATACTAAAAATAGTCTATTCTCTGTATCCAGTAGCCTTAACAGTCAAATGCCCTTGTTCAGCACTCTGAATACTGAACACAAGTGGTATTACATATTAAAACCCCCCGCTTATCCTACATGTAAAATATATTTATTTGATTTAATATAATAATTACTACATAGGATACCAATTATCAATTAAATCACCAAATTCGTGGGGGTGGTGGATAGCGTAGCAGTCTAACGCACCATATTTTGACTGGCCCAATATGGTGTGGGCTGCATGTCAGGGACGGGGTTCGAAACCCGTCTCTACCAGACCGACCCTGGTCATCAGCCCCAATCGGGGGCTTGGCTGTCCACCCCGGGGGGAGGGTGAGCTGACTCAGGTCTGCTGTGAAGCACGTAAGGAAGCGGAGTTCGCTGCTCTCAGAGAATTAGCTTGCCTCGTAGAGACAAGCAGCAGACTCATGTGGGGACGGTAAATCAAAATAAATAGAGGGAGAGAGAGAGAGAGAGAGAAAAAAAACACCTGTGAAGTCTTTTGACCAGCCGGGATTTGGAGAGTTTTTTGGAGTGGTGTGTTTTTTGTGTTTGACCCGCATTGTTTTGAGGACCCCCTTTGTGTACCGACTTTTGGACTGTGTGAGGAATTGACCTGGATTACAGAATTGGATTTTGGACAAACAAAGCTAAGGATTGTGGACTTGATGTGTTTGTATTCCCCTGAAGACCCCACCCTTTGTTTTGTTGTCAAGATTCGTCTAATACTTTTTTGCTTCTAATACTGCCTCCTCCGGGTTAGTTACCCTGCCTACGCCCTCTGCAAAGGTCCGTGAGTGTCGCCCAAACCCCAGGGACACCACAGTTGACCTTCATCAAAACATAGAATGGGGGAAATAAGTATTGAACACATCAACATTTTTCCCAGTAAATGTATTTCCAATGAGGTCATTCAAGTGAAATTTGCACCAGACTATTAACTCAAGAAATCCAGACAAAAAATCTAAATATTGATTTAGTTATGTGTAATAAACTAACTGAAATTAATTCAATACTTAGTGGAGAAGCCTTTGTTTGTAATGACAGCTTCAAGGCGCTTTCTGTATGAAGTAACTAATCGCCCGCAGTACTCAGGTGTGATTTTGGCCCATTCCTCTACACAGATTGTCTTTAAATCTTGAAGATTGCAGGGGGCCCTCTTGTGAATCTGGATCTTCAGATGCTTCCACAAATGTTCAATTGGGTTTAAGTCAGGTGATTGACTGGGCCATTCCAACAAGTTGATTTTCTTTCTCTGAAAACAATTGCGAGTTTCCTTTGCTGTATGCTTTGGATCGTTGTCCTGCTGGAAGGTCCACCCACGTCTCATCCTCAGCATCCTGGTGGATGGCAGCAGGTTCATCTCAAGAATCTCTCTGTACATGGCTCCATTCATTGTTCCTTCAATGATATGAAGTCTGCCAGTACCACGAGAGGAGAAACAGCCCCACATCATGATACTTCCACCTCCAAACTTCACTGTTGGTATAGTGTTATTCGGGTGATGTGCAGTGCCATTTCTCCTCCAAACATGGTGTGTTGTGTGACAGCCAAAAAGTTCAATTTTGGTCTCATCTGACCAGAGTACATGCTCCCAGTAGTTCACTGGCTTGTCCAAATGTTGTTTGGCAAACTTTAAACAAGCTTCAACATGTCTTTTTTTCAGTAGTGGAGTCTTGCGGGCTGAGCGTGCACAGAGGCCATGGTGGTGGAGTGCATTGCCTACTGTCCTTTCTGTCACAGTTGTACCTGCTGCCTCCAAGTCTTTCTGGAGCTCTTTCCTAGTGGTCCTTGGCTCTTTGGCTACTCTTCTAAGTATCCTTCTGACTCCCTGACCAGAAATCTTGCGAGGAGCTCCTGTGCGTGGCCGGTTGATGGTGGAGTGATGTTGCTTCCACTTACGGATAATGCCCCCAATGGTGCTTACTGGAAGATTCAGAAGTTGTGAAATACGTCTGTAGCCAATTCCATTTTCATGTTTTGCAACAATCTGGTTGCGAAGGTCTTGAGAGAGCTCTTTGCTTTTACCCATCATTAGATGTTTCTTGTGTGGCACCTTGGTAAACAAAAAAACCTTTTATAGCCCATCAATATATTCTAACCCAGCTGACATTAATTAGCACAGATTGGAGGTAGAGTTGTCTCCTAATTAGTTATGGTTTTCAGCTGGTTCCTTGCCTTTCCTTGCTTTAGTGTACTGCTTTTTCTTAGTGTGTTCAATACTTTTTTCCTGTTTCATTCCACTTTATTACACATAACTTTATTTACATATGGACTTTAATGCTTAGATTTTTTGTCTGGACTTTTTGAGTTAATACCAAAGTCTGGTGCAAATTTCACTTGAATAGGCTCATTGGAAATACATTTACTGGACAAAATGTTGATGTGTTCAATACTTATTTCCCCCATTGTACAACTCACAATTCAATGAAAATGAACAGTTACAGTTTATTAAGTTACAACAGTTAGACAAAGACAAAATATTCAATGTCCAATCTACAGACGTAGGTTCAACTACCTTAACAAATACTAAATCCTAGACATAAAATTTACATTTAACAATCACAAAAGAAACTAAATGGAAGAAAATGATACTAAACCAAGTTTGTCCCTCTCCAAATGCAAACACACGCAACTGAGGTATGAGCCGGGACCAGTGACAGCATAGTCTAATGGTTAGGGAGCCGGGCTTGTAATCCAAAGGTTGCTGGTTCAATTGACCCTTCGCTAAACCACGCCCCCCTTAGTTATTGTTGCTAAGTCCGTCAAGCTTTCGGAGCCAGCATGGCGCTCCCACTGTCGCTAACTGCTCTCCCTGGAGAAATTTTATCCAATTTTTGGAAAATAGACAAAGAGATTTCCGATAGAACCAGACAGAAGAGCCTACAGTATGCTTTCGAAGATTATATCCAGGATATCACAATTACTCTGCAAAAAAATGACGCAAAAAAAATTAGGATAGAAGGGATAGCCTACAGATCACAAAGTAAAAGTGAATCACCTGGCGATTGAGACAGAGGACAACGACATTAAGGAGCAACACTGTTCCTGTAAAGCTGGGTAGGTCTTTATTCACTTTATTCACTAAAGTGTTTAATCATTAAAAACACTTTAAAAACACAAACAAGTTTAATCATTAAAAAGCAAAAGCAGTAGGCCTATATAACGTTACATTCAGTAGTAAGTTAGCTAGCATTAGCTAACTAACGTAACATTAGTAGCCTGTGCTGTAACTACATTACTCTGGTTAGCTTCACAGGTTTCTGCGCCCATTGACAAAGTGCTGAAATAGTAATGATAGTAACATCTTAACATTAGCAAGCTGGCTGGATCACGAATAACAAAGCTAACATTTAGTCTAACTTTACCAACGTTGCAACCCGGAGCTGTATATCCAGACCGTAGCCACGTTAGCGTCACTGGCTAACCAGCTAACTTGCTAGCGCCACGGATAGCTGACTGGGACGAACCATTTTACGATCCAATTTAGGTTAACCAGCTAACATCTGATAACAACAGCATAACATTATTTTACGGTTGATAAGAGTAATTACTTACCTTGGAGCAGACAAAGCTGTGCTTGTTGATCTTGGAGGTGTTCAACTGGGCATGAGGACGTCCACATAGCTACACTTTTCAGGATTTGATTTAGGTTTTGTAAAGGGAAAAAAACGTATATCTCCTTCAAACCTCTCTGGGTAACGAGTGTCACTGTTACACGTGCCCCAGGCACAACGTTTAACCATAATTGGCTAAAAATCTGCAAAACCAGCTCGAAAATGAAGAAAAATTCAAATTTTTGCGTGAATGTCAATGGAGGGCATGCCTACCCTCCAGCTTGTGTCATGTGGAAGATTAAGTACAAAGTATAAAGATAAACCTTTTCCCCAGGTGGGGCACTGCCATTGTACTCTTGAGCAAGGTACTTAACCTGAATTGTTTTTGTAAAATATCTAGCTGTATAAATGGATTGTATGTAAAGAAATGTAAACTGTGTAAGTCGCTCTGGATAAGAGCGTCTGCTAAATACCTAAAATGTAAAATGGGACCAGATCTCCCAAGACAGCAGGAATCACCCTTGAAGACTAGACTCCTCTCAAACTGCCAAAAACTCCAAAAAAAACCTGAACTCAAACACTTAAAGCGTAACCTCTTTAAGTGTTTGGAGGGGGAGGTGGTTCCCTTCCTCCTTACCTCATGCATGATTAATTTACGATTTGGGGGAAAGCCCTGCGCAAGCCAGATTCAGACCCCTTTTCCTATTACTATTCACTTACTACCACAAGATATATTTTCAAGGTCGCCATTGATATGCTCCTCTCATGTTGAGAATCGTGATGGTACCAAACATCAATAGGGCCTGGGGAAGACTGCTTGGTTCATACAGAGATGTTAGTTGAGCTTATATTTGGAGAGACATTATATGCTCCAGAAAATTGCTACCAGGTAAGAAGGTCAATCATACCATGTTGACCTCCGCTTTCAATCTAGTGGGCCATCATTATTTTCTCCATGATTCATAATTTCCAGCTCATAGTTAGAACCCTGAAATTGTGGTGTGTGACATGTACGCTTGTAAGTTTGGTGTGCTGATCTAATACGGACTGCACTGGCTGCCAAAGCTATACCGTAGTGCCCTGGTTTCATTCACAGAGTAATAAACCTATCAATGATGGCACCATGCAAGTTTATGAGCATTTAGGTTAGGCCGGGCCGCATTCTGTCTGCCTGCACAGGATTACCAAAATGCTCCTCCCTAACAAGAAGATAGTGTGTCGTTTATGTGAATGTGTGTGTGCGTGTGTGTGTGTGTGTGTGTGTTGATATGGGTACATGTATGTTATTGTGGATTATGGTATATACTGTATATGTATGTGTGTGCCTAGATGTATATATAGGTCAATGACGTGACATGCATATTTTTGTGTCCGAGTTCATTATTTCCATTTAAAAATAAATTAATCAATTCAAGTCATATATGATTTTATTATATAAAACGTGTTTGGTTTGTTTAGTTTGAATCAATTTTCAGTACATTCAAATAATATATATTACTTTGTGTTTTGGCATCTCAAACCCCCAAAATGTCAGGTGGCGCAACCGTCCGAGCAAAGGAACAGATTAAGAAAACTGTAAAAAGTGGTATTTTAATAATAATAAATTCAATATAAAATACTGTGGCATGATTTTATGTTTGAAACCTTTCAAATAAACACAATTTTACAAATAACAATAGTTTTAAAGCTATTGAGATAATTGAGGAACTTTTGTCCGGCAATTTGTGCTTTTCAAATGTCAGGGTGGCACAACCGTAAACATGGGACTTTTATTTTAAAGTCAAGAGGCTATTGCATCAGCCAGATGTTGCATCATCCAGAGGACCCTATCTGACATCCATGGCTGACTGAAAAGGTTTGCGGAGCTCTCTCAAATATTGATAAAAATAGCTACGTTCACCTCATAGGTAGGATGGTACACTTTCCATGTCAGGTGGTACAACCAATGTAAAACTAGGAAAATGTTATTTTATCATAAAACTACTTATTCTGTTTTAAAATGATTTGTATGCTATTGCTAGCATAGGTCAAAGCTAATGCAGGTGTCCAAGTAGAAGCCTGTTTAATTTGAAATCAGTTGCAAAAAGTCAGGTGGCAAACCGTAAGGAATGCAAACTATATGAAATAAATAATGTTATTTAAAGCTTCAAGATGCTCTAAAATGTTTATTAGTTTCAAGTTAAATATGTTATACACGTTGGATGTTAAAAATACTAAATAACTGACCCTTAGAATGCAGTAATCTTAAATTATTGTTAATATAATAATCAACCACCAAAAAACAAATTTGTAAGGCACTATAGACACTCTAATAGATACTTGACCAAGATTTCACTTCAAATAAATAAATAATAAATAATAGGAAAATATAAATAATTTTACAAATATTTGGTTGCGCCACCTGACATTTTTTGGTCAGTCAAGTTAAAAATACAGTCAAAAAATTAATTTAAACACTTAAATGTTATTTAACAAATGAGGCTTGTTTAAGCACATTGTCACAGATTCAAAAATATGCATTTTATCTATTTTGAACAAACTTTTTTTAAATAACTTTTTAGAGGCCTTATTTGTCATTGACCCATACGCATGTATGTATGTGGAATATGATTCGTACTCACGAGTATGTTATGAAGGCTTCTCTTACTCTGTTTAATGAGAGCCTGCATGTTCAGTAGGGCCGTTCTGCATGTGATGTTTCTGCGGTTGTAATACCAGAGTTCTGGTGTTTTGTGATAGGCAGAGGGCACAGTTGCATTGTTCTATGCTGGTGTTTCTGCGGCTGTAATGGCAGAGTTTTGGTGTTCTGTGTTAGACAGAGGACTGTTCTGTGCTGGTGTTTCTGCGGTTGTTACAGGCGACACCGATGGCAGCAGCAACAGCTTGGCCTGACTGAGATCTGATGAGGCAGTGCTGAGCTGAGAATACATGGAGGATGGCTGATATTACACGCACTCCCAATCCACAGGAGAGCAAAGCAATACAGAGTGTAATTACTCTGCGCCTTGATTCCCAGCCGCTGTACTCTCCCCACTTTATACGGCTTTCATTAAACCTGCCAGAAAGATCCGGAATCATCTACAGGCTAAAAATAAATCTTATCTTTATACTTTGTACTTAATCTTCCACATGACACAAGCTGGAGGGTAGGCATGAAAGGCAAACAAGAGAAGCTGGCATAATTTAAACATAGTTCTGGCATTAGCTTTGAATATATAGAGATTATATTCACCCTCTTCCTCCTCTTAACATTATCACAGGGTAGTTTTGAGTCCTGAGGATGTGTGTGTGTGGGGGGGTGGGAGTGAGATGGAAGTGACACGCACCCTGCTTCTGGAACTCCTGGAACAGGCCAAGGCTGGTGATGCTGGGACCGGTGAAGATGATGGCATTGCGGCCGGACAGGTTATGGCAGAGCTGTTTGGCCACCAGGCTGTGGAGCTGTGGCTTGTTCTTTAACGTGTCGAGTCCATCTGATCCCAGGCTTTCCTTCAGGTGCACATACACCTGAGGCCGGAGTAATGTGATTTACCATATGCTCTCATTAACACTGTACCGCACAAACATTCATTTTTAGATACAGTGCGAAATACCAATAAATGCACACAATATACAGGTTGACCATACATGTATGGATGTTTGACAGTCTTAGTTTGAGTTGAGTAGGACTTCATGAGAAAAAGGGTGTTGCATAATTGTACAGCATTTTGTTAACAATGTAAAGGTGATTAGAACATAAACGAGCAGTCGCAAACACATGGCAAATGTACACTCCCAATAAAATAAAAGTATTTCAGGAAAAAAATGCGAAAAAATTCAAAAAATTGATTGACTTTGGATTAAGTAGCACTAAAATATATATTTTTTCTCTCAGTGGGTTTGTAAAACCTGCCATTGTTTATGGCGGCACTTAAATATGCACATTTCTGTTCACTGACAAAGTACAAAGAATGAACAAATTCCAAGCTTTGTCCGTCTGTTAGTTAGCTTAATTAGACATTCAACTACTAACCCCAAAAACTTTTTAATGAACTTGTTTGTTTTGGATGAAAAGCCTTCTAATAGCACATCCATTATCCTGACCTGCTCTATCGATATCAATTCCTTTGTGAATTTCAGTCTTTGATGTGCCAGGGATGAGGCCTATTATTATGCCACAAATAAACTTTTAATCGTGTGATTTAAACTCTTCCATTTAAAAAAAATTATTTTATACATTTCTTTCAGATTTTTTCCACTTTTTATCCCAATTTAGTAGCCCTCTTTCTACATCAACTACCCCCCCTCGTACTACAAGCTAGCTGCTGTAGGGCTAGGAACAGCAGCGACAAAGGCAAACAAACCACCTCCTCTGAGACAGAACCCCACCAAGCCGTCAACCATAACTCCAGGTTCACATAGAGCCACTCTTATACCCGGCGAGCTCCTGCCAGCTTCCCTCCACCCTCCCCTGGGGTGGACAGCCAATCGCCGACCCTGAACGAGAATCCTGGCCGGAGTGGGCAACTTGCACTCCGGGCGAGTGCCTTTAACGTGCCTTTAACGCCACCCAACTCTGCCATTTTCAATAGTGTCCACAGAACAGGGCTTTTCAGCGATTGAGAGATTCATTGTGAGTTATGTCAGTCTTGTATAATGATAAGTGGGATGATGAATATGCATTAAAATTACAATCCATTATTCCTAAGACCTCCCAGAATCCATTTAGCGGGACTGCCGTACACATCTCTCTTCACATCCCCACCAGAGTGCAATTACGCCAAGTGGTCTGACAAAGAAATGTTTGAGAGTCTGGGCCTCTGGGCCTGTAAAAATCCCTCCATCCAATGACTAGATAAGTGGGACTGGGATATGGGCAGATACCTTGCTACCTTGTTTTCATTATTACCTGGCTACCCAGCAAACGTTAACTAAGTTAGCTAGCTTTATGTCCAGTTGAGCAGGAACAGTAACAGTAACAGTAACTTGGCTATGTGGTATTTTGTGTAGTGCCGGTGAACGCAAACTTGGAAATGTTGGAGACAAACTGATTTCAGACGACATTGGCTAAACATAAAGAACTCTTGCATCACCTTTAACATAGAAACCATCTGTGACTTGTACTGGTCTAATTTTGTAGAGCACCATAGTCCTCAAACTTAAATCTCTCTGCTTTTTTGGTTTTGTCATCTCTTGCCACTTAAAACAGTAAATTGGAATTTCTGGTAAACTGGTAAGTAAATACTAATAAGTGGCAATATGGAGAGAGCTTTATGTTTTTAAAAAATGTTTAATGTTTTACTTTTAGAGTAAAGTATTGTAATTCAAAAGTCTTCTAGTAGTGTGTTATAAATGAGATCAACTTGGATAGAGGGATGAAGGGATATATGGAGGGATAGATAGAGAGAGGATGTAGTAGGGTAGCCTAGTAGTTATATGTGTGTATGGAGATATCAAATATTTCATTTGGTAAAGTATTATAATTCAAAGAATTATCATAGCCATGCATGCATTAATGAGTGGTCTTAAATAGTGAACAGTTTACAGGGAGGTAACTCTAATTGCCTACATACATGGATTCTGAAATGGGTACTAGGTGACATACAGTTTTCAGTTTTCTATTCCACACCCTGAAAGTGAAGTGAAAGGCATTTGAGTGTTACATTCTATTCCAGTCCTAACAGAGTACAGATGTCTAGAGGACCCAACCAAAGGCCCACACAATCAAAATGAGCTAACGGTCAAAAGTTTAAACTGACTTTATTTTGAATGTAATCTAAGACACGTCTATTACAAAATATTTGACGTAAGACATTTGGAAATGGGAGTGGTTAGGCTAAACACGCTAGATGACAAAATTATTTGCCAATATTTGGCTGATGTTATCTCCTGCCTCCTGCTCTCCCCCTCCCTCCCCTTTGTAAAACCGCACAGAGCATTATCCTCCATTGATCAGGTCCCTCCCCTGACAGCCTGATGAAGTGCTTCCACACAGAGAGCTGGCGGCTGGTAAAGGGATCTCATAGAGACCCATTAGATCAGTGCTAACATCTCGTTTGACTGCACTGTGGAGCGATCCTCCAGGCCCCAAAGATGCTCTGTGGAGCAGCCACACCCTACAGACATGCTGTCCAATGGCTGCATTCTAAAGATGCTCTGTGGAGCAGCCACACCCTACATACATGCTGTGCAATGGCTAAAGATGCTCTGTGGAGCAGCTACAACCAAAAAAGTGCTGTGGAACCTGGCTGATTAATGTGATCACACTCACCTGGCTGATGAAACCTGTGGCGGTGCACTGTCGCACCCACAGGCTGAACTTCCTCTTCTTCCTCTTCCTCAGCTCTCGCTCCGTACACGTAGTGATGAAGACAGGGTCCTCATCAATCAGGGGCTCGTGGAGGACCTGGGTGGGCGCAGGGGGTATTTTTAGTCAGTACCACTACCATGATCACGGTAAATCATCTGCCATCCTATGAAATGTAGGCCTTCAATTTGACATGCAAAAAAAATACATTAGTGCTCTTTTCTTGCTTGTGGTTCATGACACCTCAGCAGACGGTTAAATTGATTTACCAAATGCTCGCGGTAGCTCTTTGATTTGATACACCCCCCACACCCCTGGCAGCATGGAAAAGAGACAGAGCGGGCGGGCTTTGCAGTTTGTTCCTGGGAGATGTATTCTTCAACCAGCCGCAGATGACATAAACAGAGCTCCATCTCCAGCCTCCGCCCTCACAATGATCATTGTGGTTAACCAAGTGGAGGTGGGCTGGATTACTGAATTAAAATGGGAGCATTGTGAATTTAGATCCAGTGAAACAACAAGGTTACCAACATGAACTGCCCCCCATCCCAAAAAAAAACAACAGCTGCATAAATGTGCTAAAGAGCATTAGATTTAAAACTTTAGATTTGAAAAATCCTACTGTACGGGGGAGCAGGGCCGTTTCTTAAGGGCGGATACTGAGAGAATAAAAAGTTATCTTTGTCTCCAGGTTCCAGGGCAGTGAGGGGGGGTTCTGTCTGTGAGCCTGCTGGTCTTCAGATCAGTTCTGACAGGACTGAATGTTTTCACTCTTTTTCATGGGGTTCAGGGCTGGCTACTCCCCTGTCACCCCCACCCCCTCCCCCCCTCCTCCTGCCAGCCTCGAGCTCAGACAGGCATGGCTCAGAGGGAGAGAAGGGCTGGATCTCTGAGTTGGCGGGGTGGAGGATGGAACGGCCTGCCACACCCTTTTACAGTATGACATCATTCCTCCATTGCTTGTTTAAGAGAGATTACATGCACAGCTGAATGCCTTATGGTCACATGGCCAATTGACCAATTGTTCCAAAAAAGAGCAAAGCTCTTTCACTGACACTGACACAATATGACTGACACATTCTCTGTACATGTGGCTTCCATATAAAGTCACTTTGCGACAAGGGTTTAAAACAAAGACATCGAATTAAGAATCACCCCCTTATTTGAAGGTATGCAGGTTTGAGTCTGTCCAATTAAATCAATATTTGAATTCCCAGTCATTTCCTTCATACTCTTTGAATGCTCACATGTAATAACAAACTGCACAATCCTTGTGTCTACTTTTGAGTAATCATAGGCATTCAGCATACCTCTGCCTTGCCTTGAGAGCAGAGTAAAACACACGATGAGCTTGTAAGGATTGCAAAACCACTTCCACTCAATCAAATACATAAATTAACGACCATTTTATCAGAAATCGTGATCCTCTCTCTAAATCAAAATTTAAATTTAGTTGAGGGGAGAACCAAACAAATGCATGCAAAATACCTGACACAGCTGGCTCACTGCTATACATATGTAATATGTGCAGTCAATAATATGTATTACACTACATATAATATGTTATAAATATATGCTATTTATAAAGAAGTGGTTTGGATTTACCCTGACTCTAGACTGGTTAACACTTCAAATATTTATGAGACTTTAGGGTTTACACCATGCGCCATGTCATCCGCCAAGTCTAACATAGGTAAAACATGTGGTGTACCTGTTTCTGAAATACAAATGGATTCTACAATATTTGTTTATATTAAGAGCCAGCTGGGGGGAGGTGTTCTGTGAGAAAACCTATGTAAGAGGACAGAGGGGGGTTGGGGGGATATCCGAGTTTCATGTTCCAATAAACTGAGTGCACTGGAGCACAGGGATTGTGGGGGGGCTGACCTGAGTTTGGGAGGGCCGGAAGGTGCAGCTGAAGGCCTGCTGCAGAGAGTCCAGGAAGGGCTGAATCTTGTAGAGGCCCTGGCCGCTGTTGCTGGAGCGGAACGCAACGACGTGGAAGTACTTGAGGATCCTCTCGAAGCGAGCCAGGCTCATCTGGGGCGCGATGCTCTTGTTGCTGAAGAAGCCGGAGCTCCAGATGCTGAGCACGGACTCGCAGCGCTGGACACTGGTGGAGGTCATGAACCCCAGGAAGGCCTTCATCTCCACTGCTGTCACGTCGCGCCAGCCCTCGTCGCTCCCGAAACGCTCCTGGTACTTCTTGGCGTACATGTTAGTCTGCGTCACCATGTTCTGGATGGTGTTGTCTGGCACAAAGAGCTGAAAAAAGTCCAAAACCATGGCAGTGGCCGGCATCCTCTGTGCGGGACCTGCGGCACAAACATCCCATTTCCATGGAGATCACGCCGCGACCACTTCAAAGGCACCTGGCCACTGAGGCAATCAACAATGCTTAATAGTCAATTCCAAAAGAGACCACAAGTATCAGTCTAATCATTTGATTAGATTATGCACAGGGTTGGGAGGGTTACTTTGTAAATGTAATTAGTGCCTGATTACTGATTACACGGCTCTGAAAGTAATCCGATACGAATACAGTTACATGTCTCAAAAAAGTAACGTAATCAGATTACTTTTAGAATACTTTTGGATTACTTACTTTTTCCATCACAGATGGGTATGTTTTGGGGTACAGGAGACATTGGGAAGCTGTTATATAGCCAAAGGTGGTGCTACTTAGTACTAAAAGGGTGCTCAAACTTTTGCACACGCCATGTTCACTTTTTTATTTGATCAGTAATACATTTAAATAGTTATTATGCATTACACTTTGAAAAAGGATGTCATGTTCAACTTTCCACTGTGTTGAGGTCAGGTCAGCTTCTGTTCATTTAATAATAAATACTAATAAATTTGAGATGTCAATTTAGCTAAATGTATGCAACATTGCATCTGCATTTTTTGTTGTAGTCGTCGTCATTAACATGTTATGGAATTAGAATGGACAGATTCAAAATTAATCATAATAAAAAGCTCATCATTAGCATAACTCAAACACAGCATCTAAAACAATGTAATAACTTTTGAAACTTTTTTGGCACTGGAAGAACAGCGACTTGTAAGGGATATGTAGCGGCGAATGCTCGGCAGTGCATAACGTAATTGACGTATAGTAGAGTACAATTGTCTACCAAATTGGGAGAAAACTGGGAAAAATAAAAAGAATAAAATAAAATGTCATCGTTTCAACAATAAAGAAAGCAGTATAAAATTAGCAGAGCAGTTAATGCGATGCCTCAAACCGTAGGCTAAGGTCAGGTAACAGCAAATTACTGCAGAACTGTGTTCATTAAACTGAAGGTTAGCTAACGTCGACTTACTCCAAGTGCTTTTTAAGATTCGAAGTCGAGTCCTTTGATGCCGACAGTATCTTTATTCCTGGAAGACACAAGGTACACTGGACCGACAGATTTTTCCCATGTTCTTCTTTAAACTAGAAATTGTGTCGATAACGCCACAAACTAAAAGCTGACTTTTCTTCCATCTTGTCCCTATCAATGTTTGTCTGAGCGTGGGCGCGCGTTTTTTTTTAAACGCATTTTTTTAACGCAGTTTTTTGGTTCTGTGCAGCGGCTGTAGTTTTCGTGAGCTGTGTGACGATAACCATGTAGGCGTGATAATTTCATGCTGTAACTTTAGTAATGAATATCAGCTCATTAATGTTTGTAAGGAAAACTTTCCACCAAGAATTCCAAGAAGTAATCCAAAATGTATTCACTTCAGGTTTATTAAAGTAACTGTATTCAGATTACTCGTTTTTCAAATGTAACGCGAGCTGAATACAGTTACTTGATTTTTGTATTCTGATTACGTAACGCCGTTACATGTATTCCGTTACAACCCAACCCTGATTATGCAATACGATTGCACTTGACTAGAACTGTACACGGGGATAAGGTTGGTAGACTAGAAGGCAATTTCCAGCTGCTGAGTTCAGTAATGTCAACTGACTGTCAAGATGTCTCTACACGGCAGCCCGACACAAAGCCTTGACACCATTGATTATTGATGACACCAACGTAGCACAAAGGGGCTTTGACTCAATGCCTGGAATTTAAATGTGACAGTGCATCGAGGACATTTTTTTTTACTAGGTTAAATGCTTATAGCTGTTACTCCCTCCATCAAAAGTGGCATCATCCCATTCATAAGAGATGATCATACATAACTGTGGTGGATCTGTACTTGCTTCATAATGCTCATAACAAAATCTAAACTTTCCTCTATTTAACAAACCACTTCTGCTGTTCTCACTCCTAAAGAGGTGTATCACTTTATGATGCTGAAATACTACACTCAGTTGCTCATTTTAACACAGTCGTTTTCACAATGTAAATGGTCAGCACTTCAAAATAATCACTTACTGCATTATATTTCATAGCAGATAACAGCTGAAGCTGTTAGTGTCGGAGAAGGCTTCGTTAGTTTTGAACATCTAAAAGGTTTTATTCTGATGATGTGATGGGTGGAATGGGTGTCCGATCTGTGTCTTTGACATTGTGGTGGCCCACGGTCGTGGGAAAGAAAACCCAGAGCCGCGTTTAGTGAGGCCTTCAGCGTGACAGGAGGCAGCCGTTACAGACATGCGTGTTCCTGCTGGGACCGAGTGGTGACGCTCACGCCTGCAGAGCGCCATTCTTTTTCCAGCTCTCTTAGCCTCGACAAACGCTGTGACCACATGCTCTTAAAAGCACTTCAAAAGCAAACTCTGCAAGAGTCTGCAGATGTACACAGAAGGAAAAGAGGATGAAAAAAACACTTTCATCCTCTGATTGTACGAGGTAAAGATGTGGCACAGCCCTGGTTTACAGGTGGGTTCTTCCCTGTTCCCCCAGCTGACTTACACTGTACATGGTACCTTCAAGCGCTGAATGTACCTTAATGTATATTTATATCTGACCCCACCCAATATATAAATGCCTCTGAATTATAAGTACCTTCAATACCTAAAAATAAATTTACTGAAATAGCATTGAGGACAGAGATAACTGCTGAACAGGCAGAGCCAATTAGTCCTATTTACACTAACGAGAGAAGTTCCTCCAATTGGCAAAAGGGCATGCTTCTTAGGAACTGCAGGCACAGAAAGCAATTATTTCAGTTAGAATGTTTGAATGTCTCAACTAAAGTGGAGGCGGGGGAGATTAGGGAATGGGGAAACCAGGGTCTTAAAATGTTTTAAAACCAGTGGGGATTGAAACCAAAGCCAACACAACAGAGACTATGCTCATTATAGAAAGCCTAGCTCAAATAATGATGAGCCCCACAGTGAGGTCAAAGAAAACCCGAGCCTTTAGATCATCATGTTACATCTCCTCCCACACACACAGACCGACAGTCTTGGGCAAAGTTCACTACTGGACTGTGGTCTCTAATGTGTCCAGAGTGCTCTCATAATAGGGCAATCCTGGTGCAAAGTTTGAGCCAAGTCTCAAACACAATGGCAGAAACAGCAAGGCATTCATACGGATGCCACTAATAGTGAGTTTAGTAATGCCACTAATAAAAAAATAAAAAAATTACTAACCTTTTCCTTCCCAGTGGTATGCAGGTATGGTATGCAGCTGCCTACAACGATGTCTATCGCTGTATTACTGCACCGATCTCTTGCTTGAACTATGATTGTTCCTACCATGTATTAATGCACATCTTGTAAGTCGCTCTGCTAAATGCTTAAAATGTCAAAAGTACTAATAGTGAGTTTAGTAATACCTCTAATAGTGAGTTTATTAATGCCAGACTTCTGATTGTCTCCCCTCTAGCTATCGTTGGGGAAATGTGTAAACAGCACCATGGGCTGCCATAGCAAGCTGTAGCATCATCGGCCACCATAATGTGAGCAAGCCAGAGAGCCACAGGGCTTTGAACGGCCCCTGCCACCACAGTACAAGAGTCCATGCGCAGATAGCATGCTACTGCCACACGCCAGAGCAGCTCTTCACACTGTGGAGTACATACTCACTTTAGATGGAGTTCATACTCACTGTGGATGTTGTTCATACTCATTGTGGATGGATTACACAGTGTTACGACTTCACCATGGCTGAATCCCCATCCACCCACAAGGCCGGCAACCAACTGGACCTTGTCTTCACCAGGAACTGCACCTCACCCAACACTTTAGTATCTCCTCTGCATGTGTCTGACCACTGCTTTCTGTTATTTTTCCCTCCTCCTTCCCTCTTTACCGTCGCAACCTCCGCTCTCTCTCCCCCTCTGCCCTGGCAGCTAATGTTCTCTCATCTCTTCCTCCTACTGATGCCTTCTCTCAGCTACCTGCTGAGGAAGCCTCATCCACCCTACTGTCCTCTCTCTCCTCCACCTTTGATTCACTCCACTAAACCTGCTTGTCTCTGACCCCCACTCCCTAGCTAACTGACTGCATTCGGGCTGACCGACTCAAACTATGAGGGGCAGGAAGGAAATTGAGAAAATCCCAATCCCCTGGGGCTCTGACTGACTTCCACACTCTCCTGGCTACCTTTTCCTCTAACCTCTCCTCTGCTAAATCTGTATTTTTCTTCTCCAAGATTCAATCATCTGTTTCTAATCCTCGCAAACTGTACTCTACGTTTTCCTCTCTCCTCAACCCTCCTCCTCCCCCACCCCTTCCTCTCTAACCACAGATGACTTTGCATCCTTCTTTTGCAAGAAGGTCGATAACATTCGGAACTCCTTCTCCCCATCCCCTCCCACACCTAACCCTCCCTCACCCAACTCGCTACCAAAACCTCTTGCCTACCTGTCTTCCTTCTCACCCCTCCTTGACTCTGTCATCCTTCAACTTGTTCACTCCCACCATCCTACCACCTGCCCTCTCGATCCCATTCCTTCCCCCCTTTTCCAGTCCATCGCTATGGACATCCTCCCCTTTGTCTCCAATGTCATCAATTCCTCTCTTTCCTCTGTCTCTGTTCCCTCTCCCCTCAAAAGCGCCCATGTCATCCCCCTCCTCAAAAACCCTCTCTGAATCCAGCTGTCATTATCAATTACCGACCTCTCTCTCCTCTCTCTCTCTCCTCTCATTCCTTTCCATAACACTAGAGTGGGTTGTATATAATCAACTGTCTGTCTATCTCCTACAGAACAACCTGCTTGATCCCAACCAATCTGGATTAAAGGCAAGCCACTCCACAGAAACTGCTCTGCTCGCGGTCACTGAGGCTCTACAATTGGCAAAGTCTTGATCACTCAGCTCCGTCCTCCTCCTCCTCGACCCCTCAGCTGCATTCGACACTGTGGATGGGAATCTCTGGATCTGCACTGACATGGTTAAAGTCATACCTGGCTGACCGGTCCTACCAGGTAGCATGGAGAGGATCCCTCTCCTCTCCCCACACCCTCTCCACTGGAGTCCCGCAGGGTTCAGTGCTAGGTCCCCTTCTATTCTCCCTGTACACCATATCACTTGGTTGGTTCAGTCATCTCTGCTCATGGCTTAACTTATCACTGTTATGCTGATGACACTCAACTCTTTCTCTCTTTCTCTCCTTCTGAGACCCAGGTCCCAGCGCAGATCTCTGCATGCCTGGCAGACATCTCTGCCTGGATGTCCACCCACCACCTGAAGCTGAACCTGGGGAAGACAGAGCTGCTCTTCCTCCTAGTGAAGGGCTCCCCTATGATTGATGCTTCAATCACCGTGGAAGGCTCCATAGTGTCTCCGTCCCAGTCTGCCAGGAGTCTTGAAGTGACCCTGGACGACCAGCTGTGCTTTTCGGGCCACATAGCAGCAATCACCCGGACCTGCCAATTCTCCCTCAATAATATCCAGAGGATCCGACCGTTCCTTACCAAAGAGGTCACACAACTCTTGGTCCAGGCCCTGGTGATCTCACATCTGGACTACTAAAATTCCTGGCTGGCAGGCCTACCGACCTGTGCCATCAAGCCACTGCAACTGGTCCAGAATGCTGCCACACGTCTGCCGTTCAATAAACCCAAGTTCACACATGTCACCCCTCTACTCACCTCTCTGCACTGGCTCCCCATCGCAGCACGCATCAAATTCAAATCACTGGTTCTGGGTTATCGAGCGACTAGAGCAGGGGTGCCCAAGTTCGGTCCTGGAGATCTACTGGGTGTGCAGGCTTTTGTTCCAGCCCTTCATCACTGATTCAAACATTCATTGCCTTGACGAGCAGTTGATTTGGAATCAGGTGTGTTAGTGAAGTGATTAATGGAATCAGGTGTGTTAGTGAAGTGATTAATGGAATCAGGTGTGTTAGTGAAGGGCTGAAACAAAAGCCTGCACGCCCAGTAGATCTCCAGGACCGAACTTGGGCACCCCTGGGCTAGAGGAACTGCCCTATCTCCAGATACTCATCACACCCTACACCCCAGCCAGGCCCCTCCGCTCTGCCTCCTCTGGCAAACTGACTATCCCTTTCATACAGGTGCCCGGCAGCCACTCCTTGCGGTCTCGCCTCTTCTCTGTCCTGACCCCTCAGTGGTGGAACAATCTTCCACACTTGGTCAGGATGGTGGAATCACTGGTCATCTTCCGCAAAACCCTCAAAACCCACCTTTTCAGACTCCACTAACACTGAATTCTGTACATCTAACCAATTGTCATCACCACTGCTGGCATGGCCAATACTGCTTCTCATAATATGTACCCTTGCTTAAAAAAATCAGCCGCCAACAATAATGTCTATTGCTGTATTACTGCACTGATCTCTTGTGCAAACAATGATTGATCATACCATGTATTAATGCACATCTTGTAAGTCGCTCTGGATAAGAGCATCTGCTAAATGCTTAAAATATAAATGTAAAAATGTTAACCTCCAGCTCTAGGGAACCTTTACATAATAAATAATCTCACACCATTCTTCAGGTGAAATCTAGATGTGCCCAGTTCAGCATCTAAAGCATCTGCTCTTCTTCTTCTTTTTTAAGATCACAGCTCCACCGATCCCCAAATAAATGGGAGGAGAGATAGTTACTTACTATAGATGCTGTATGACAAATGCAAATGACAGTGCCATTGGTGAAAGATACAGTGACACTTCATGGAAAAAGTGGGCTGGAGTGTGCCAACCGGATATGGCCAACTCGCACAGCTGTTTACACCTTTATATTAAAGTCAACACAACCATGGAGACAGGAGCACTGTCTCTACAGTCTGCACTAAAGCAGGGTCCACCCTGACAGACAGACCTCCACAGAAGCATTCTTCCATTCCACAATGCTTGTTGCTCTAGACACGTGCTGGCACACTACCAGTCAATTGATTATTCGCTCAAGCAATATCAGACTCATTATATTTACGTTAATGCCCTTCACAAATACATAAAATGATAAATGTAGTACTACTGAAATCATGCTTTCAGTGCACTTGCCTTAAATCTCTAGTAAAATAAACTTTTCAGATCTCCAAATATGTGAACCAAAGCACGCTATACAAAGAGACCATGGGAAACCATTTCTAAAGTTAACGTATTGTCTTTGCACAAAATATATGATCCATGTCCAGCTTGACCTCCCT
Source organism: Aldrovandia affinis (assembly GCA_029706075.1). Classification (NCBI taxonomy): domain Eukaryota; kingdom Metazoa; phylum Chordata; class Actinopteri; order Notacanthiformes; family Halosauridae; genus Aldrovandia; species Aldrovandia affinis. The sequence continues at coordinate 2,109,948 of JAINUG010000139.1, read as the reverse complement.
TTTAACAGGTAAACAATACAGCCTCTTTATGGCCCAAATCAGACTCATTTTTAAAATGTGCTGTCATCATTTACACTGTCTTAACCTGGATGCTGGATACACTGAGTTTAGACCTAAATATAGATGTGTTTTTGGCCTCAAAATTACTATGTACTGCAAATATGTATGTGAGTAACAGCTTCTCATGGAAACAGCTTTAATTGGGCCAAAGTTTATGGAAACCTTGTGAGAATATATGTGAATATTATGTGTCACCAAGAGTCAATCGAGGCGAGAGGGGGGAGGTCATTCATAATCCAGCTCAGGGAGAGATGCATGTCGCATAGAGATGTGAGAGGGGATGGCCTGCATTGTGAATAACATGAGGAATAGTTTCTGTTAGATTGTCTCCCTGTCTGTCTGTCTCTCTCTCTCTCTCTCTTGCACTCCAGTCTGACAGCCCAGAACCCCCAGCTCTGGCCTGCTTATCCTCTTTCTGGACACACAGCACACTCCCATCATCCATTTGTCATTTCAGAGAGCCACCAGCAGTATGCCCAGATCCTCCCAGCTCATATCTGACAGACATCATGGGGTGTCGAATAGGGCCTGGGGTGTAAACAGGGCATTAGCACTGCACACAAAATCCGCCTTGGATGTATATTTCTCCAACCACGGGATAATATGCACAGGAGCGGCAGACACAAGAAGACTGTATCTGCTGTAGCTGCAATTCTCCTAAGGCCTACTGTACTCATATGTATCAAGACATGGATTTCTTATCACATCTCATACAGTACATTATGAATAGTATTAATCAAATTACTTATCTAATGCTGTGTGCATCTACAAGCATGAATGTGAGTTCATGTTTAAATATGCATGTTTAAGCTCCCTTGCACACTTGTGAGTGTGTGTTTGTGTGTCATTTTTATGTTTACATGCATGTAAGTATGTGTTTATGCACCACTGTGAACATACGTATGTACATGTTTGTAGATATGTAGATCACCAGTATGGCCTAATGAGTGTGCAAGGATTGTCTCTTTAAAATATGCTCTGTTTCTTGCATGCCCCCCCCCACCCCTTGTGCGGTGATGCATTTATATAAATTGCAAGAGCAGAATAAGGTCTGTACACTGTTGACTCATGGCACCGCCTCTCTAACACATGCTGACAGGAGCAGTCCTGCAGCCTCCCTCTGCTGGTATTACATTTACCACTGTGTTTCCCAGCACTTAATTAATAATGCCAATCATTACTGTGCAGGCCAGAGATTAGAAAGAGGTGCATTATCTTTACCTATGTGTCAGTACCAATGGACAAGTCTGTTGTGTAACTTACTCAATACTCTAAAACAATGGAAAACCTGACTTTACATGTTTTTTATGTTTTATGTTTATGTTGTATATAGCATGACTTGCAGGAAAGAAAGCCCTTCTCGAGGTCCAGGTAGTCAATAGCACTCTTATTTTAACTGCAGTAGAATCCCTGCATGTTGTAGAAGGGTCAATGCACATGCTCCTTCCACGATATAGAGTGAAGAGATGAGATACTAGAGGGACATTCAACTCTGATGAGGAAGATAAGATAATCTACTTTTTATCATCCCTTGGCAGAATGGTTTATTGTTTAAGCTATGTGAAATCTCTGAGAAATCTCTGAGAAGCGTCTCAACTGCAAACGAAGCCCCAGTATTTTCCCGGAAGCTAAATCTAGCGGATTCAAATGACTGGCGATTTGGTGGCCTCCCTCAACAGACATAGCCTATCTGAAACTGTTAATGCCCTGCTGGTAGATTAGAGCAAGTGTACCATATTTAACACGTTAGAGCCATATACCAGCCTCTATAGTATATCAGCCTCTCCCCCCCCCCCCACACACTATCTGAATCTGAGAATATCCTAAAGGTTAGCGCTAAAAACATACTAAAAACATCACGTTTATTTCACGAAATAATAAACAAAATAATAGCCTTAAGAAAATAATGTATTTTCGTTTTGCATTGCAATGTAGGTAAATAACGTTATCCCGATTATTTCCCCCTGTGTTCCCCGATTATTTTCATATAGTCCTGAGTATAGTAGCTGCCAAGTGACTTACCACAGGTATCTTTGTACGGGGGTGTCGTGATTTCTCGGAGGGTGTCGCTCCAACCGTCTTCCTCTGACGGGGTATTTAAAACCGAGGCGGGGGGACCTCCAGATAGACTGTCCCCAATCTCGGTCCCTCGTAGCTCGTCCCCGTTGCTTTCCGATGTGTAGTTATCCGAGTTGGAGTCACCTGAGGTGCTGTAGAAGGGGTTCTCACTGCTGTCGTCCCCAGATTCCCCGAAAACATCATCCGAAATCTGCAAGCTCTCGTAGCGAGAGCGGGCAGCCTCCAGTGGAGACAGCGCCTTCTTCCCGCTCTCAGCCATCGCTCGTTACAGCTGATAGCTGATATAACTAATATAACCCAGAGAAAAAGGAAACTGCACACACCTCAGGCCAGTCCTCCTTCAGTCGTCTCTACAACCCCCGCGAACCGCAGCCGCCAGCGAAAGGAATGTCACGGAGGGCGACCCTCATCCAGCCGACTGCTGAGGGAGTGGAGCTGTTCTTTTTAAGGAGTACTGGATTTCCCAGCCAACGAGACCGAAACGATCGATCGTTATCACACAGCCCCACATCCGGAATGGGCGAGCTGTTCGTACAGTAGAAGACTCAATAAATCTCCGGCCTCCTTGCTGATCACCTGACCTGTCTCGTTGAATGTTGTCCAATAGCGTCCCTGACTGAAATCAACATCTCACACACACACACACACACATATGTGTGTGTATAAATCAGAATACGTTTTAATCCAGTTGTACAGTGGCAGTGCCCTTAAATAAAAATGAAATGCTCCACGCCATTTCCCAGCGAAAAACCCTAATACCATACAGTAAGAATCGTGTATTTCCTTAGATTATCTATAAATAATTATTTCGCATTATAATATGCACAGCAGGTAAAATAATGTATTTACACAAATCGTTCTTTCAAATATATATGTTTGTTTTCATCTATACATGTAATAAAGCAATAATTGTTCATTTAAATTGGTGATTATTTGGAAAAAGACTTTGCAAAGAATTATGTAGGCTATCACCAATTTTTTTGTATTACAAATATTTTTAGGGAAAAATTGGTAAAAATGAACCATCTATCCAAATCACACCACAAAGTACCGAAAGTAAGATACAAATCAAACAAATAACGGAAGGCGTGAATATGGCATACCATGATGCTAGTAGACAAAAATCTAAAAAAAATATCTAGTTTTCTTGGATGACTTAATATGCTTATAGAAAAATCTCGAGAGCATGATTACTTCCATATACTAATGTAGCCTATATCCTATGAGTTATTTTAGAGAGCGCGCAAGGTATGCCTTTAAATCTCTTCCAATTTCATACCACCTAAAACTACCATTGCTACTACGACCACGCGTTCTTCCCTCAGCAAAACGCAGGCTGCACTTTGATGGGCGCCCAACCGCTGGCGCCATGTAATACGCTTGGTTTTATGTGGGCATGATGTTTGTTCTGCGCTCAGGATACTTGTTGGTGTTTTCGAGTGTCATGTTGGCGGAAGTAACCTACCGTAATCTGTATGAATGACATAACCACGATGTTATAGTTTTTGTTTTTAACTTCGTGTAATTTACATTGGACGTATTTTTCCTTTACTGCAACGTTAGATATTACAATGGCATAGCCTATACGACCGAGCTCCGGCTATTAGTTGACAGGCACGCCTCCACTCTTTTACGAGCCGCCGCTTATTGAATAATCACCACTAGACCGTTCATCGCAACTGGACAGGCAGTTTCTTATCAATCAGCTTATTAACTCCATGTAATGTGTATAGCCCAGTGGCGTGACTTTCCATGAAGCCAGTTCCTGGTTTTGATGGCTGCCCGGGTGCTCAGCGTTGTGTTCCCTTTTCGTGAGTGGAGGTATGTCCCGACTGTTCTAACATTTTCTGTTTTTAAGCTACATTTTACTTGAATTTATGGTTTCGAGTATAGTTTCACCAACACCCATCGCATAATGGGTGTTGGTGTCCCAGTGTCCCAGTGTCCCGTGTTTGGTAGAGGCCCTCCTATCCGACATATATTCTCGTTGTTTTATGTTTCAGCATCGGCATCCTAATGCTTTTAAGCCTTATCGCCATACTTGACGTTGCATCCGCCACAGGTAGACATATGACACTTTACATTTACTATCGCGCTTGTTTTTAATTGCCGATTTTGGCGACTCTGTTTAATAAAGTCAATGTAAATGTGGGTATGTTTGCTATTCTGTAAAATTACTGCTACTGCATGGAATGACCGCAGCTGTTTTGCCTTAGCCCGGTTCTGTCTTGTATTCAGACTTCCTTTATTCTGTTACCTGTAGCTCTGTCCTATTCATTTCCATAGCACAACCTGTATCCCTTATTATTATTTTTTATCGCATGATTAACTAAACGCACAAGTGTGTTGTCGCTGGAGATGTATTTATAACTCAGTGGCGGGCCGTGCATTTCACACCTAGGCCTTCAGTAGTGCTCCGTCTGAATCAATCCACCCCTCAATAACTATTTTATGGCTATAAAAGCCATCTTATTGTTATGTTTTGAGTGTTTGTTCGGTTTGTTTTTGCACTTTGTTTATTTATCTTTCTTCAGTCATGTTTCATTCTCGTTCTGTCATGCACTTTGGGAAATTCTATGTTAGATTAAGTTACTAACACTACTAATCACTAATTATCTCACGCTTCTAACTATCGCTGTCATTCTCTCTCATCCTATCTCACGTTCCGCTTTATTCGCACGCAGATTTCTTTATGCGTTCCTCCTCCTCCCTAAAAAAAAGAAACATAGAATTTCCCGAAGTGCATGACAAGACAAGGAGAGGAACTCGAACAAGAACAATGACAGACGAGAACGAGAATGAAACATGACTGAAGAAAGATAAATAAACAAAGTGCAAAAACAAACCGAACAAACACCCGTTGCCGTTGCATCGCAGATAGATACCTGGTGTATCCAGAATAAATGCCTTTACTGAAGAAACAAACCCAGGGTGCTACAGCTGCGACACACATAACAAAGCATCAATAATAACCTCATAAAATTGCAATATTATTTAGGAAATTAGCAACATTTTACTCACCAAAAACACTTGGTCATTTTCATATTAAAGCATTTAACCAATCACATTACATCATAGTCAGACACTCTCTGACTATCCAATCAAAGGGTGTGAATACGCTGACGTTACCTAGGCCTTCTAGAAGGCCTTCGTGTCCCCAACTCAAAATCTGATTGGTTGAAGCAACAGTTTGATCAACACTTATTTTATGCTACAGGGCCTGCAGAACTGATTGTGAAGGCCTACAGGCAGATTTCTTTGACCGTGGCAACAAATGATGGCTGAAATGTGATTGGTTAAATGCTTTAATATGAAAATACACGTCTGGAAGCACCGCAACCAGGGGAAAAGCTATGAAAGGAAGCGGACAGACCATTTGGAATTATTTAATAAGTATTCATGGAAAAAATATAATTAACATCAGTCTGTGATTCAGATATTTTTTAGGCCAGCAGAGAAGGTCTTGCAGGCCCTGACGACCCACCACTGTTATAACTGTACTGCATTCACGTGTATTGACTTTGGCTTTCGATTTGGGGACTAGGGCCCTGTCAGAGGCCTAATGGATTGCACTATGGCCTAGATAAATGAACTGTTCTTTGTTGGTTCATTTCCCATTTGGTTTATCCTAGTATTATTTCGTTGTGTATCCTTTGCTTTATTTGTTGGGCCCATTGCAGCATTCTTCTGACATGCCTGAGTCCTATCCTGTCAAACCAACTGTAACTATAGTACCCTGATCCCTCGCCCCCTTCCTTCACCTGCATGCAGCTGAGTATTGCACTACACATAGGCTGTGTTTGAAACCGCTCACTCGTTCACTATTCCCTATTCCCTATATAGTGTTTACTATATAGTGTACTATGTAGCGAACGAAAATACTGTTTTCGGATACTACAACTGAACGTAATTTGCGTTAAAAAAAGGTGCCGGATATTCAGGTGACGCAAGCGGACGCGCCCAGTATCGTAAACAAACCGAGCACTCATGGCAGCAGGGTGAAATGTACTCAGGTGGTATCGGGTTTGCATGTTCAGTTTTGAATGTTAAATCCCAAATAAATTGTTGAAATTCTAATGATGTGCAAGTGTGGTTTTGTCAACTGTGGTGCTGTCTGCTAGCCACTGCTTTAGCCACCAATAGCTACCGTTATGGAAGTCGTGAGCTAACTAGCTCGTGTGGAGAAAAGAACGTTAGGATAACTCACTGGCTCACGACTAGCACCAACTCCCATAGCGATAATAACGGTAGCTATCGGTGGCTAAAGCAGTTAGCTAACGTTACCACCACCATGATTCCTGTTGCTGTTTTACTGCTGTTGGCTCAACTTTTGTTCTTGAGGCATAAACGGAGGTGTATGTATGACGGTATGACACGACCGCATTGCATTGTGGTACACGGGAGAAATTGTAGGGTACATTCGCTGTTCACTACAAATCATGGTGAATTGTGGGTATTTTCTCGTTCACTATATAGTGAACGAAATGAACAGTTTAGAATTCGTCACACACTACAAAATGGCATACACACTATATAGTGTACTATATAGTGAATAGGGAGCGGTTTCGAACACAGCCATAGATTCACCTCCTTTGCAGAGTGTGCGTGGAAGGGCACGTGCACGCCTGGTGGTGTGGTAAGTAGCTATCCTTCCTCCTGAGCTCCCCCTGCTGTTGGCCTGCCCCTCTCTGTAGTCTCCTGCCCACCCAGTGTCTTCCAATGGCCATTTATGTACCTAATCAATATTACTCATACTTAAAAAAAAATGTTTTGCTTTCAACCAATTGTATGCATAAAATCCCCTACTTTTATACTGATAATGACCTATTGTTATAATCTTATTAGTCTCTTCCTTTATTTACAAGCTTCCCTGAGTGGGGTTAACCTGTGGTGCCTTAGTGTTCTACTATTTTCTTGAGTGCATTTCCCAAGGTGGCGTAGTTGAGCTACTTCAGTGTATTGGTGCCTTAGCCAACCAGGTCACGCGTGCACCTCCAAAAGGAATCTTTAAAGATGCGTTTATGAAATAAGGTTACAGCGTTTAGAAAAAGCATCCATTTATTTTTGCCAAATCGAGAATCCAACCATAAGGGCAGGTCAGGCGAGCTGAAAATGCTCGTCGGAACTGATGTAGGGGTAAGAAGTACCATGGCATCTTGGCCAGCTCTAAGAGCTTTGAGGTTCGCTTGACAAAAGTTTGGTGAAGCCGGACTTGGAAATTGAACTTCGATCTGGTCGCATGTCAGGACTATGTTTAATTGAATTGGAACAGGACCATGCATGTTTGTAGCAGACTGGCACATTTTTCCACCCCCTTTAATTAGGCTGAGTACGGAAAAGTTTGCAAATTGTATGAGGATCAAATCAATACTGTTTGAATTTCATTCCTAACACTGAATGTTTATTGTAAAGGTTTTATTGTATTTTAAAATTTGGTTGCCTTTGGGTATAGATGATATGGTCATGATCTATAGTAAGCAAATTGTGTGGTTTATTGCTTTTGCATGCAATAGAATTTAGGAGAGAGCTGGTTTTGAAAACACTATGGGTAGATTAACATGTTATATAATATATGCCATTTAGCAGACGCTTTTATCCAATGCGACACAATAATGAACACATATGTTTTCCAGTATACAGTGGGGAAAATAAGTATTTCACCCCCTGCTGATTTTGTGAGTTTGCCCCCTTACAAAGAAAGGAACGGAACGGTCGGTCTATAAATTTCATGGTAGGTTCATCTTAACAGTGAGAGACAGAATATTTTTAAAAAATCACATTATATGAATTTTAAACATTTATTTGTGTTTTATTGAGGAAAATAAGTATTTCACCCCCTAGCAAAACAGCAAGAATTCTGGCTCCCACAGACCGGTTATGTGACCAGGAGGCAAACAGATTAGTCCTCTTACTTAATTAGTACTCCTAATTAAGTACTCGTTACCTGTATAAAAGACAACTGTCCACAGAATCAATCAATGAATCAGATTCCAACCTCTCCACAATGGGCAAGACCAAAGAATTGTCTAAGGACATCAGGGACAAAATTGTAGACCTGCACAAGACTGGAATGGGCTACAAGACCATTGGCAAGCAGCTTGGTGAGAAGGAGTCAACAGTTGGTGCGATAATTAGAAAATGGAAGAAACACCAATTGACCATCGATCTCCCTCGGTCTGGGGCTCCACGCAAGATCTCACCTCGTGGAGTGAACCTGATCATGAGAAAGGTGAGGGAACAACCCAGAACTACACGGCTGGAGCTTGTTGATGATCTCAAGGCAGCTGGGACCACAGTCACCAAGATGACCATTGGTAACACACTACGCCGTAATGGATTGAAATCCTGTAGTGCCCGCAAGGTCCCCCTGCTCAAGAAGGCACATGTACAGGCCCGTCTGAAGTTTGCCAATGAGCACCTGGATGATTCAGAGGAGGCTTGGGAGAAAGTGCTGTGGTCAGATGAGACTAAAATCGAGCTCTTTGGCATCAACTCGACTCGCCGTGTTTGGAGGAAGAAAAAAGCTGCCTTGGACCCCAAGAACACCATCCCCACCGTCAAGCATGGCGGTGGAAACATTATGCTTTGGGGCTGTTTCTCTGCTAAGGGCACAGGACGACTTCACCGGATCGAGGGGAGGATGAATGGGGCCATGTACCAGGAAATCTTGGGTGAGAACCTCCTTCCCTCAGCCAGGACACTGAAAATGGATTTCTAAGGATTTGGAGAGGATCTGCAAAGAGGAGTGGGCCAAAATCCCTCCTGGGATCTGCGCAAACTTGGTGACCAACTACAAGAAACGTCTGACCGCTGTGCTTGCCAACAAGGGTTTCTCCACCAAGTACTGAGTCATGTTTTGCTAGGGGGTGAAATACTTATTTTCCTCAATAAAACACAAATAAATGTTTAAAATTCATATAATGTAATTTTCTGGGATTTTTTTATATATTCTGTCTCTCACTGTTAAGATGAACCTACCATGAAAATTATAGACCGTTCCTTTCTTTGTAAGGGGGCAAACTCACAAAATCAGCAGGGGATGAAATACTTATTTTCCCCACTGTATGTGGCCCCAATGAGAATCAAACCCACAACCTAAGAATTGTCAGCGCCATGCTCTACCTACTGAGCCTTACGCAACCACATGTTGTGCAGCTCTTTACAGGAATATGTATTCAATGACTGATAACCAACTAGTTTCTTGGTAAGTCTGTGCTAAGAATGGGAATCTAGATTTCTTAATCTAAAGTATTTTCTAAAGTACCTTTTTCTAAACTACATTTTTATCTTGTTTGCTGCATGTGGGGGAAATTCAGAAAACCCTTAAACAGAACCGTTCCTCATTATGACTTATTTATTTTTGTTCCCCTCCTAATTTGGTGGCCAATTGTACCCTCTTGATTCAATTACCCTCCCCACGAGCCTGCCACCTGCAACTACAGGACCAGCTACTACCCTGCGACTGGTAGGGATGAGGATGAGCGAACCACCTTAATTTAATTGGCAATTATATTGGGTCCATATTTTGGTGTAATAAAAGGGGTGAGTTGGATGCCCTTATTTTGCTGATGAGGCAAAGCATAATGGGAGAAGAAGGCACAACTATGTACTGCAGGTCATCACATACAGAAGGAAGAACTTGCAACTTATAATTTACTGTAAAATATGCTCAAGTAATGCCTAAGCAACTTGGTTGCCATTGTGCTGATGGATTGTACATTTATAAAGATCCTCAAATTCACAAAATGTATGGTGCAGAGTTGCCTGAAATTATGACCAAATGGAGATTAAATGTGTATACGAATTTGTATATGCTTCATGCATACACAGATAATGTTTAATGCTGGATGTTGCAACATCTAAATACGATAAAAAATTTCGCTCCAGCCCTCTTCTGGGGAAACCAAAACATTTAGCCATTTTAACCATGGAAGCAATTTTAAATTCCATATTGTGTTAAAAAATGTGTGTATGTTGGCCTCCCACTGGGCCAGTGGTTACAACGTTCGACGCTGGCCATGGTGACTGGGGTTCGATCCCACCGGCCGGGAGTGGCACCGGGTGCAGCAATTGGCTGTCCGCCCCAAGGAGGGGGGAGGGAAGCCGACAGGGAGCTTGCTGCATACAGTAGTGGCTCTGGAGTTAACGGTCAATGGCTTGGCGAGTGCCGTCTTGAAGGAGACGATACTGCCGGTCTCGGCTATGGCAGCAAACTCATATTATGAGGGGGGGATTGACTTTAAAATAGCGGGTGTAATTGGCTACCAAATTGGGAGAAAATGGGATGAAAATTTGAAACAAAAATGTAAAAGATAAAATATCTGTGTACGTTAGTAATCTACATAAACTACATAAACTGTGTTATTGCCAATGCTCTGGGACCCCGTAATTACAACACTGAGTTCAGAGTGGCAAAAATGCAATTGTTTTTTTCCTTTTTTAATGATTAGTCGAACTGAAAATTCAGTTCACTCTTACAACCAGTTAAGGAATCCATACTATTTCCTGAAGTCAATCCAACAGTGAAGGTCCATACCAATGGTTTATTCGTCAAGTGAAGTGACTAAGCCACGTTGTAGCAGGCAAATGATTTGGTCTTGCATAAACCAGTCTTGGGATCTCTCTGCACCCTATCTCAATGGAATGGCGTCAGTGTCAGTGCTATCTATTTGATCGTCCACATGTCCTGCCGCACGGTCTATGTATGTGCTGTTAGCCATGCGGTGTTGGCTTTCCCAGAATCCTCAGAGTGTGGGGTCTCCTATTCTCCCCAGCAGAAGAATGGCATCTGAGTTCCCCTCCATGATGGCGAAGCAGAAGGGCCTGTTTACTATGAGCTTCATCACCACTTTCCCGTCCTGGGGCTTGTCCTGCTCCTCGGATCCTTCCTCTGACATCTCAAACACCACCTTGTTCAAAACCTGAAATCCACAGAAACCTGCTCAGTCATACTGCTCTGTATGTGAGTTATTTGCAAACAGACATCTGACACCAGAAAGGTTTCTTTCAGAACAGACAGGTAGGTAACTACGGAACCTAGTGAGGGGATAATATATTTACAATGACAAGTGGTACGGGCCTCTATCCTCATAGAGGAGTATAGAGCTGAGAGATCCTCCTTATAGAGGGGTATCGATTTGGGATATCTGTAGAGCTAGGATCTTCTCTCTCGTGGAGGAGTGTATAGCTGAGAGATCATCTCTCCTAATAGAGGAGAGTGGAGCTGAGAGGTCCTCCTTATAGAGGGGTATCGAGTCGGGATATCTCTAGAGCTAGGATCTTCTCTCTCGTGGAGGAGAATAGAGCTAGGATATCCTCTTCACAGAGGAGTATAGTGCAGGGAGATCCTCTCTCTCATCATACCAGTAGATGAGTATAAAGCCAGGACTCACCTTTCCCACTGTGAAGTGCTCCTTCCTGCTGAGTTGGCTGAAGTCGGCCCCAGTACCCAGCAGTGTGGGCAGCCTCATGTCAGAGAGGATGCCCTTCAGATCACTCACAGCATTCATGGAGAACTTGGGGAGAGACACCTCCAGGAACCTATAGAGCACAGACAGGGAAAAGTCGTCACTATGGATACAGCTGAAGCTTATTACATGGCCTATACTGTGTCCACAGAACGATGCGTTCAGCTGGATGGCTTTATCCTCAGTATCCATCAATCAGCTGTAGCTGCTGCTTAGGTGCAGCAGGTGTTCAGGTATATCAGGTGACAGCAGGTGTATCAGATGTACAATATGTATATTGGGCTGTATGTACAAACATTCTAAGAGTAGGAGTGCTGATCTAGGATCAGGTTTCCCCTGTCCATATCCTAACAATATCCATTATGAGCCAAAAGGCTAAACTGATCCTAGATCAGCACTCCTACTCTTAGAATATTTGTACGTATAGCCGCAGGTGTAGAAGGGCAGGAATATGAGGCTCACCCTTCCTTTAGGTGCTGGGACCACTTTGAGATGACATCTATGGTAAGCTTGTCTTCTATGGGGTCCAGATTGCTCCCCTCGTGTGGTAGGACCAGCAGCATGTAGGCCTTCTTGCTCAGGGCCAGTTTGAGGATTGTACATTTCCTTTCCTTGTCATCCAGGTATTTGTAGTGTCCTGTGTGGGTCATGACAGGAACCATGACACTTGTCTTGTCATCGATCCAGAACTCCTGCAGGGAGGTTGCCTCTGGCTTGAACGCAGTCCTCCAGTTCCCTGAAACACAGAAATGCTTGTTATATATAAGGCATTAATATAAGACCTCACTTAGACCTCACTTAAAGTACTGTGTGCAGTTCTAGGCACCACGCTACAAGAAAGATATAGGAGCTCTTGAAAAAGTTCAAAGAAGGGCAGCTAAATTGGTACCTGGTATGAAAGGTAAAAGTTATGAGGATAGATTTAAAGCATTCATTCTATTGAAGCTTAGCAAACAGAGACTTGGGGAATGATTCGATTGAGGTTTTTAAATTCCTAAAAGGGATTAACAAAGTGAGCTACCAAAGGTTTTTTAAGATAAGTTTGGTTAGCAGAACAAGAGGCCACAGGGGGAAATGAGTTGAAGGCTCATTCTGCACGGATATTAGGACGTTTTTTTTTTTTTTGCACAGAAAGTTGTCAATGCCTGGAACAGCTTGCCAGATCAGGTAGTAGAGGCAGAAATACTTAGGCTATTCAAGTCCAGGTTAGATACAGTACTAGATACTCTTTAGATTAGGATATGAAGAGCCTTGATGGGCTGAATGGCCAGTTCTCGTCATTATGTATTCTTAGGTTCTTATTTAAACTCTTCTGGCTAACAATCTGTGAAACTGTTGTTTCTGACTAACTATATGCCTTTGTTACTCATTGTGCCAGGGAAAGGTTAATGTCAAAAGCTGCATAGCAGGAATGATTAAGTGCATGTACAGCCCCCACAGTCATGTTCAGCATCCGGACTACGCATGTACAGCAACACTTACCTTTGAAATGCACAGAGCTGGCAAACAGGAGGTCAGAGGATGAGCTTATGTTCTGGAATAAGTTCTTGATTTTCCCTGCCGACGTCGTCTGGATGAAGCTGTTGAGTTGGGCCTGGGCCTGCAGGGGCTGGGAGAGGTTCACCGCTCGGGTGTAGGAAGTGTCGGAGAAGTCCTGGATCCCCCGGGTGAAGCTCTCGGACAGGTTAGCTGTGCCGAAGACCCACACGTGCGTCCTGAGCTCATCCGTGGCTCCGTCAATCAATGAGTTGATGTTCTGGAGTGTGCGCAGCACCATGTGGCCATCGAACCGCGACACGCAGTCTGCCGTGTCCGTCTCTTTGCCCAGCCCCAGTAGCTTCTGCAGCTCACTGGACGTGGTCCCTGAGGCCCCCAAGTAGAAGGTGACCAGGGCCCCGTAGGTGTTAACAGGGGAGAAGAGGGTGTTTGGGGCCCTCTGTGTCCTCAGGATGCCATAGAGGCGCAGGCCCAGAGCATTGAGGAGTTGGGCAAGGACCGAGGTTCTCTGGATGACGTTCTGCCTCGGCTTCTCCGCGTTGGTACAGTTGCGAGCGTCAGGCTCTATGGCGTTGCGCGCTTCGATCGGTGTCAGAGAGATCACCTCCACCGGCGTCTCCACCAGGGCATGGGTGTTCTCACAGCTGCTGTTGCCCAGGGCGAACAGGCTGAAGGGGTGGACATATACGCGGTTCGCTGCAACGGCAGTAAGAAGGCAGATCAGGAGGAGATTGCCTGCTAACTCACGCATGTTTGGTCTCTCTGGTTGGGGAAAATCCTGGGGTAAATCTAGGAAGCAAATAAAAGGAATATGTTTTTGTTGCAGGCTTTGTAACAAGTAATTTGTTTTCATGAAATGTTTCAAATCAAGATATGTGTCAAGATCATCTGTATCTTCTATATCTGGGAATTTTTTTAATGCTCTGCAAGTCATCAAATGCCACCGTTACATGGCACAGTAGAGCAGCGGACAGACTTTGTCCATATATCACTGTTTATATCTCAGAAGGAAGGACGTGAAATGTAATGGTCCTACACAATGGCCTCAGTCAGCAGGTTCGCCCTCCGCTTGTTGTGTTTGTGCTTTGTCCTGTGCTAACTAAAATGTACTTTATTCTTTGCTTTGGAAGATAATCAACAGATGAGACCCCTACGCACAGAACAAACACAAAACCGCCTCTTTCTGGAAGCGCTGGTCCAGTTTAATGATTAAAGAGCACACACGCTGAATGACTTGGGGCTCACTGAGTGTACTGTATCTCATCTCAGCATGTATTACAAAAGACTAATATGCACCAAAGAATGGAAAAACTATAATACAGTAATAATACAAATGTTTCAACAATATTGCTGAGGTTGTGTTGTTATAACAACAATTACTGCTATAATTGGAAAATAATAATATGGAAGAATGATATGGAAGAACAACATCAGATCAAAAAGACGCCCCTGTTGACAATTAAATGTAAAACGGAGGCAAATAATTACCGGACCACACCATTCATCAATCAATCAATTTATCGATCATTAATCAGTTGATCTTTATTTACTAGTAAATGTCTGAGAGCAATTGCAAAGATCAACAAATTAGTGTGATTCCTAAAAAACTGTTAGACAAATAATTGATCTAACTCAAATACATATCGGCCCAATGTTTTTTTGTACTATAAATATTGTTTACGTATGCAATATGTCTCCACCTTGTGATGTGTGAACTTACCTTCCGATGAGCTGCTTGCCTTGTAGCGTTTGAGGTCCACTTCAAACTGAGGTGGACAGCACTGCAGTTAATCCCCTGAATTACACATTAACCAACCCATCGGCTGTGATTACTGCAGGTCAGGCCGAAGGGGCCTTTTGTGTGGGGGAGGCTGGACCATCCCCCTCTCCTTCTGAGTCCCATATGGGGTGTGCAATGGGAGAAAGGTTTGGGGAAGAAATGGAAAGGATTCAGGGTTGACTGAAACAGGATGAGACTTTCACATGTTTAGTCTTTATTTTGTGGGGCCACAATCAGTCAAGGTTCGATGACAAACTTGGTTTTGGAAGTGTCAGATCAACTGAAAGGATGCCAATAGCCTTTGTTATAGCCAACACTCCAATGTTGAGTTTTATTCATTTTATCATTTTGATTCGGTGCAAATTAATTCCAAAATTCTCACAAATCTTTCCAAAGATTGGGGATCTTTCCATATGGCCACGATCTTTCTTCCCATGATTGATGAGACATAGAGAATTTATTATTACTATTTTTTTTAATGACCCTAGAGGATGAGAGGATGCGTTTAAATTTCACAAAGGTCTTTGAAATGTTCTAAATGTAGTAATGTTTATGATTTTTTTCTATTTAAACGAGAAGAAATCCATTTTTTGACTTTGAATACAGAATAACTGGATGTTGAATCGTAGCCAACTTTTCCTATAATGGTCACATTCACCTAGAGAATAGATATCATGCATTATCATAATTTTTTATTCCTTTTTTTGGCCCTGAAACTGAAATGTTGTGGTAACTAGAATAGTTACTACAAATCTGTGATGGCACACATCACTTTCAGAGCATTTTAAAGTACTGATCAGAACTTCGTTTAATAGAAACCGCTGTATGTCTCGTAAACTGTATGAGGAAAAGGATGGCTTTATGTAGATGACGTAGTTTTCACGGTGTCCACTAGAGGGCAGCCACGCTGCTTTATCTGACGTTCAGTTTCCCATCATTTAATGGTCCCTTTTAGAAATGTGTTCGATTCTTCGTGTAATATTGTTTTCTTTCCCTTTCATTTATGTATAAAATATATATCGAATAAGAACTAATGCAGAGTACCATACTGCATTAAGCATATTCAAAATCAGTAGTGAATTCATATTTGAAAAAGGATCGCTTTAATTAAATAACAAAACAAATGTTTATTTTAGTCCCCATGTTTTTCTTTATTAGAACAACAAATCATGATAATGTTTAGTTTTATAATAACAAAAATAAATCGCAAAATAGATTAGATGATTCTTTGTTTTGGTTAATTTAAGGGTTTATACATCTTATACCGTCAGTGTGTTTTTGCGTGGTGTTTCTCCCCATAATTCGTTTGAAATGTAATTACACAGCATAAGCGACAGGGTGCTTTTTATTCTGGAGAGTGGCATGAAACTGTGCCCTTTCAGAACAAGACACTATACCCATTAAATACTTAAGTATAGATCTTTGCCTGACAAGAAACATCAACGCTGAAGGCTCCGGAAAAATGTATTTGAGGCGTACTCCCATCTAGTGGACATAATGAGAACTGAACTTTGCTGTTATTTGGATACATTTAAATAGAACTTAATTCTTCAATCGCCACTGACTACTGCATACACATATGCAGCCCATTTTTAGAAAGGAATATGCCCTTTCAGAGGAAAAAGTCTAAGGGTGATGCAACATATACCTGGCTATTCAAAATAACCCTAATGTTTAGTGTTTAGTGTTCTCTCCCCCAGATAAGCTTCAAGGTAAACTGTGTTTTCACTTAAATGAAACTTCTGAGCTTGCGACTCCCTGTGAGCCTGTGGCAGTGCTATGCAGAGTTATAACGAAGGCGGCTGCTGTGATTGGGCCACAAGCTTAAAATGTAAAGTGCCTTCAATAATTATTTGATCACAGACACTAGAAGAAAATTTACAAAACACTTCCACAGCCTGTTTAGAAAACAGCAAACTTATTTAGCCTAATGCATTTTAATACAATTACTTATTGAGTTTACAGTAGCATCATAAAGTGTTGTTACATTTCCCTATGTAACAGTGGAGACTGTACTGTGCCATGCAGTAGCTAGCTGTGCGACAGGCAACCTCCAGCAAAAACCATGAGCAGAGATCACAGAGCCAAGTGGCTTGGTATAAATGGAGAACAGGAGGGGGCTTAGCACCGAGCCCTGAGAGGGTGTGGGGACAGGAGAGCGATCCTCTCCAGGCCACCTGGTAGGACCAGTCAGCCAGGTATGACTCAAACCAATGCCAGTGTAGATCCGGAGATTGAAGCCTGATTGGTTGGGATCAAGCAGGTCATTCTATAGGAGATAGCCAGACAGTTGATTATATGCAGCCCGTTCTACAGTTATATGATAGGAATGTGAAGAGAGAGGCAGGTCGGTAGTTAGAAATGTCAGCAGTGAGAAGAAAGACAGGGAGGTGTGTAGTTTGGGTTGTGAGGTAGGTGGGGGAGGGGTAGATGCAGGAGAGGTTGGGGAGAAGGAGCTGAGTGTCATTGACCTTCTTGCGAAAGAAGGATGCAAAGTAAAAGTTATAGAGGAGAGGGGTGGGGGAGGAGGAGGGGTGAGGAGAGGGAAATGTAGAGAAGAGTTTACGTGGGTTAGATGCAGAGGATTTAATTTTAGAGAGGAAAAATGCAGACTTAGCAGAGGAGAGGTTATAGGAAAAGGTAGCCAGGAGAGTGTGGAAGGTCAACAGGGGATTTGAATGTTCTCCATTTCTACAACAGTACAGTTTTTAAACTAATTACAGCTAGTGCAATGAAGTTGTTGACCTGTTTACTTACCGATTCTAGATGACTGATGATGATTATATCAACCAGAATAGAATTCACACTGGTGATGCATGTTTTGTGTATGTTCTCAGTGTAAATGGTGTAAATGGCCTGTTCTATGTATCTTCTATGGCTGGCAGTGTAGTGTAATGGTTAGGGAACTGGACTTGTAACTCAGAGGTTGCAGGTTCAATTCCCAGGAGGAGCCCTGCCATTGTACCCTTGAGCAAGGTACTTAACCTGAATAGCTTCAGTAAAATATTTTATAGCTGCTTTGAGCTCTTTCCTGATCCCACGTCAAATTTGAATTTATTCCCATAGGTGATTTGAACTGGAATATGTTAAACCCACCTGATCAAGTCTTGCTCCATATTGACTCCCTAAATCTCATACAAATTATTGCTAACCCCAAAGATATGACCCCAAACACCCTGAAAAGGCGACTCTTCTTGATGTGATTCTTACCAAGTCTCCTGATCTGTACCGGTCTGGTGTTTTCTGTAATTACCTTATTGTGGCTGTCCTTCAGACAAGTCAGAAAGAGATGCACCCAGGCCATCAGAAAGGCAAAAACGGATTACTTTAAAAAGCAATTCTCCCACTGTGGATCTAACCCCAGAAAAGTCTGGAACACAGTTTGGGAGCTGGGAAAAAATCCCTCTGCTCCCCAGCTACCCATATCTCTTACCTATGACGGTCTAGTTGTCGCAGACAAGGGGAGCATGGCTGAGCTCTTTAATCTGCATTTGATTCAATCTGGCTTCATTTTTGACAAAGCCATGCCTACCTGCCCACCCAATGTAACATCACCTAGCCCGAAGGAGCACACATCTTCCAGCCTGTCTCATGCCACTGGTCCTATCCTACCTCCCCATAGCTTCTCCCTGCAGCCTGTCACTGAGTCTCAGGTTCTGGAAGAGCTCATCAGTCTGAACCCCAGAAAACCAGCTAGGTCAGATGGCCATGACCCATTCTTCCTCAAGGTTGCAGCCCCCATCATTGCAGCTCCTCTCACTCATCTGTTCAATCTGTCTCTCTTTTTTTTATTTATCCCCTCCCGTTTTCCCTCAAGAGGCTAATTACCTCTTACCTGGCCGTCCTTGTAGTATAAGAATTTGTTCTTAAGTGACCTGCCTGGTTAAATAAAGGTTAATTAAAATAAATAAAAAAAAAAAATATCCAGCTATATAAATGGTTTGTATGTAAATAAATGTAAATGTGTAAGTCGCTCTGGATAAGAGCGTCTGCTAAATGCCTAAATGTAAATGTTCTCAGTGTAAATGATGATGCATGTTTTATGTATGTTCTCAGTGTAAATGGTGATGCATGTTTTATGTATGTTTTCAGTGTAAATGATGATGCATGTTTTATGTATGTTCTCAGTGTAAATGGTGAGGCGTGTTTTACATATGTTCTCAGTGTAAATGGTGATGCATGCAGTCACCGGCTTTATAGAATGAAATATCATCACTGAACATAATGGGGTAAATGGATACGACCATACATACTGATGGTTACATACAGGGGTCTCTCCAGGGTGCTGTGACTTTCTCTTTTGCAATTTGGAACACCCAATTGTGTTTTTTTTTATTGCCCTGCTGGATCTCCAGCCACAGTCAGCACTGGGGAGCACGTAGAGCGCATTACTGCACCAAGAACAAGAGGCTCAGCTGGAGCTTTTAAATGCACTTGAGTTACCGCAGGACAACATTGCTTTGCCTTGACACATGTTCATTTAATGCATTTTAAAGTTTGACAATTACAGTCACAGGCAATTCATAAATTATGGATATGCCAAGGCTTATAACAATATGGATACGTAGACTGATTAAATCTATATTCAATTGCTTAGCATGTTACAAATGTGTTTGTCTACAGATGCTCTGTACAGAAATGCCATAATTCATTCCATGAAGCAAGAAGCTTGCTTTCTGATACCCCCACAAGGAGGAGTTTCCCCAGAAAGAGCCACAATTCTACATGCAATCAAAATACATATTCATTAAGCTCATTCTGACATAAAATGACAGGATTATTCAGCTCTGCACATGTTCAGTTGTAGAAGAGAGGAGCCAGAGCATGTTGTATGGTGAGTACATGAAATGGCCATTAACCTTGTGATATTTCTGCCAGTGGTTGGCTGGCTATATTATGGGGATACAGTACAGGTTCTATTAATTGGATTTCTGAGTGTGTGTGTCATGTACAGGTATATCTCTGAAGCAAGAACCTTTGGTCTCCAGTTGGCTCTGTGTTTCTCAGCATCGCATGAATTCAGAGCATTCCCATCCCAATCGTTCGTTGCCCAGCTGTCTGATGGCCTAAGCAGTTTATTTTAAGTGTGATTTAATTGCAAGACTTGGAAAAAGGTTTGAGCTAGCTTCAGTAAAGCTCTCGTGTTGTTCTGTGGAGCTTTGAGTCTAAGGCCAGATTCAACAGGTCAGATGAGGGTACATTAATTAATTCAAATTCAAATTTTTCTGTGATATTCAAACCAAAATAACACTTATAAGACATGGAATAAATCCTTTGATTTAAATGACTAAAGGATATATTTTATTATCATTATGTAGGTAGCACCCCCTACATTTTGTTTGGTATAATACAATATCCACACAGACTAGCTTTACACCCAGCCTACACTCAAACTAGCTTTACACCCAGCCTCTACTCAAACTAGCTTTACACCCACCCTCCACACAGACTAGCTTTACACCCACCCTCCACACAAACTACATTTACACCCAGCCTCCACTCAAACTCACTTTACACCCACCCTCCACACAGACTAGCTTTACACCCACCCTCCACACAAACTAGATTTACACCCAGCCTCCACTCAAACTAACTAAACCAAGCCTCCACCAAAACTAGCTTTACACCCACCCTCCACACAAACTATAGCTTTACAACCAACCTCCACCCAAACTACCTTTGCACCCAACCTCCACTCAAACTCACTTTACACCCAGCGCCCACCCAAACTAGCTTTACACCCAGCCTCCACTCAAACTAGCTTTACACCCAGCCTCCACTCAAACTAGCTTTACACCCAGCCTCCACTCAAACTAACTTTACACCCAGCTTCCACCCAAACTAGCTTTACAACCACCCTCCATGTAAACTACCTTTACACCCAGCCTCCACTCAAACTAGCTTTACACCCAGCCCCCACCCAAACAAGAGAGGGGGAGGGGGGGTCAATTTGAAGTTACAATGTAATGCTAAAAAATATCATTTTATTTCAGATTCTTATTCTGAACAGGTAGGCCTAAGACACGTAAGGGTTACGTTTTAGCTGTTTGAATCTGGCACCACTCTTCCCTTTTATTTAATTTCTTTCCCTGTCTTTTAGTATTTTATATCTTAAATTTAATGCAAGCTTTTAATCAGGAGGTCAGTAAATTTGAGTTTCTCCTTGGCTCTGTTAGTGTTTAACTGTACACTCCGGTTGATTGATGACAACATCATGACACCAATCATGATGACATCATGACAAAGTGACGCCTGATAATTGGCCTCTCTCCTTTTGGTGGCGTGCGTAGCTGGATGCTTGTTTTCTATCTCAATAGGAAACAGACTGGAAAAGAAAGCCTGGCAGGAGTAAGCTGTGTTTACATGGGCTTGCCAGTGTGCCAGCAGACTGTCCCTGCCCTCCCTAGCTCCGGCGATCCCCACTGTGGGGGCAGCTGTCAGGGACGGCGTGAAAGGTGCGCCCCCACACCGGAGTATCTGCCAAACTGCCCTCCCTCTTCACAGGGGACTTTCCGAGCAGCAGGGGGCGCTGACACCTAATCTCTATATTCATCATGGAATCGCGTGTGTTTTTCTCTCTCTCAGTCGGGAAGGCTTGGCGTAAATATACAGACCCACCGGGCGGCCGTCAAGCCGTCACTCCTCTGAGATCATTCACCACAATCACGGCTGCGTGGAATTCTCCCAGACTCGGCATAAAATCAGAGCAAATTACAAACCTTTACTTTTTTTTTAACGCTCACTACATTCCCATTAATGTGAATTTATGCAAACGCTATAATGCTCATTCTCGGTTTTGTGCAACTCGCCTAATGGAAATTTGATTGAGATCCAAATGGTAAGGAACCAAATGACAACACAAACACAATCCGTGTATGTGACACATTTTATTCAAATGAAAAATATTTTAAAAAAACAATTATATTATCACAGCATGGTATTGCAGTGGCAGTAAGGCAATAACATCAAGAGTGTTATCTCTGCACGTTGCTGTTTCATGTTTGCGCTTTTCTTGCTTGACGTTGGTGGAACTGCTGTAACCTGAATAGAGCCATCACCACAATAATATTCATGTTCAAGAGCATGGTGACAACCGCAAGAGCATGCTGACAACAAGGCGGCGGTGTAGTATAACGGTTAATGAACCGGGCTTGTAAATCAAAGGTTGTGGGTTCACCTCCCAGGTGGGGGCACTGCCGTTGTACCCTTGAGCAAGGTACTTCAACTGAATTGCTTCAGTAAATCCAGCTGTACAAATGGATTGTGTGTAAGACATATTTTAAAAACTGCGTAAGTCACTCTGGATAACAGTGTCTGCTGAATGTCTAAAATAATGTAATGACAACCTTGTTTTAAACACAATTCCTCTGTTTTTGTATATCAACAGAGTGTCAGAGCTCCAAATAATGTCACAGAAGAATTTATTACTGCTGTGATAGAACAGGACAAGGCAATACGTCAACCTACTCGTCCTCATGAATATGAATCGTTGGCCTAGTCTGAATCCGTTTATTGTGCAAAGTTCCAGTGTGTGAAAGGCTGGCCTTCCTCCTGACGTTTTAAATGCACACATGGTGTTGATGTTCCAAGGTCAGCATTCTGAGTAACATAATGTTCCCCATTCAGATACCCATATATGGGTCAGTGACAAACATCCAGCTGCAACGTTATCCTGCGTGTTTTCAGGAATACTGACGTTAGAGACAGACAGGACTCATTGATTGATGCTCCCCATTGGAGATTTCACTACTGGAAGCCAATATATAAACAAAAATGTAATTAATATCCTCAGCCTTCATAACCATGTGCATTTCCAGAGCACGGTGGCTCCTCTGCACCGGCCTGGCCCACTGGCTCCTTTCTGTTCAGAAGCTTTAATCGTGTCATCGCTGTTGTTTAGTATAATGACTGTTAGTCTAAAAAACTGAGTGAGTCCATTTTGTATCTGCTTTACTTTTCAGGAGAGATGTATTTTATATTTAAATGCACTTTCACTTGATATTTGATTTTTGATTTTCATTCCAAAAATCCTGCAGGACAGAGTGACTATGGTGCATAATTTAATTTAATGTCATATAAATATTGACAGCTTTGTGTATATCCAATGCTGTATGGACACATTCGTTATTGTTTATAGCCACAATGGTATACAATCTTGTCATAGATAAAGGTCTAACCTTGACCTTGGTATGTGTCCAACAATCCAAATGGTTTTCTCCTAGATGTGTGAATGTTTTCCGCAGTTCACCAGCAGCTAGTCTGTGACGTAAATGGTTCTTACCTGTAAGACTTACACTACCGGTCAAAAGTTTTAGAACATCCTCATTTTTCAGTTTTTACTGAAATTTAAGCAGTTCAAGTCCAGTTAATAACCTGAAATGGTACAAATGTAAGGTTTTAAAAAAAAGTTTAGGTTACCAAAAACTGAAAAATAATGTGTGTTTAATTAGGGGGAAATTAAACCCACAGTTTCCCTTTTAAAAATTTTTTTTTACATTTAAATTTTTTATTTATTTAATTTTTTAACCCCCACTGTTGTTCCTACTAAGACTATTGGATCCCTAAGGCCAACACCAGAATGGCTGCCGCTCGCTCTGTAGTCTGGCTGTTGTGTACACGCAGCTTATTTTCCTGAGCCCTTTGAAAAGGGTTGGGCTAAAAGCATCCTCATGAAAAGCGTGTACATACCGCACTGTTCCTGTAAGAGCTGCTTGTCTCTCTCCTGCCAGACCGCTACTGATGCATGCAATGAAAGACCAGACGTTTCCCTGGTGATTCGGTCCTTCAAATAAAGGAGCATTAATGTGTCATTTATTCCCTGCAACGGCAGCGCATATTTTCTTTCTCATTAATTTCCCTCTGCTTTTCTTTTTGTCCTCCGTCTTCTTATGAATTTGCTGTCAATCGCGTGGACAGAAAGTGCCTGGACCGTGGAAAGCGAACGAAAGAGACTTTACCATGATTGAGTTGGCTTTCTACAGTCGATTGCTTTAGCCAATCGCGATGCCGTGAGTGCACTAGAGTGACCTCTGAGTGGCTGCCTCTTCATATTAATGGTGAACTGAAGTTGGGTGTTTCCCGCTGTCCTGATATTACGGACAGTGGGATCTGTGTGTATGGATTTTCTGACACTTTCTCTGGATCGGTTTGCATTATGGACCTTTAGATAACCTGATTATAAGTGTGAAAAACATGCTTTCGCAGCAGTTCATTTTTTCTTCTCCCAAATTGCCAGTTTAGCCTCTGGAGTCAATACTGTGGCCACCAGCCATACCACTCTGTCCCCTTCTCATTCTGAAGCTAAGCAGGGTTGGACTTGGTCAGTACTTGGATGGGAGACCTGGGAAAAGCAGCAGTTTCTGCTGGAAGTGACGTTAGAGGACCAATAGGGGGCAGTCTTCCCTCTGAACCAAATAACACAGAGATGTGGACACTGTTTTTGTAGTAGTTGCTATCCAACAGATAATGCATTTAAACCAAGGTCCTATTTCACTGTGATCATTGATGTCCTGCTCAAATTCCCATAAAACTGGTAACTCTACATCTGGCCTCCTAATCATCCCCCTACATCTGATTGGCTATACAATCCCTTAGAAATCCCACCCCAATTTGATTGCCAAGGTTGTCCTTGCAAAGGAGAATTAAGACACCTGCCCAAGGAGCACTACAACTGAAGTGCATGCGCTCACCTGCACGCGAGAGACTATTTTCCACACTAGACACCATTACAGAGCTGATTGGAGGAGAGACAAATTTGGCACTGAAGTAACCTCACAACCAGTAGCCTGTAGGTACATGGCACATTTATGCGAGGAACTAATGTAATGGTAAGCTGAGGAGCCCTGTGTGACTTGAACCGATCCTACCCCTGGGGGGACAAAGCTAATTGTGTTCCATCACCGTGGACTGATGACATGGTACCTGCGACTACAGGACCCAGTCTGTGGTCATGGAGAGTGCCTTTTAAATGGACTGACACAACCAGGAGCCATTTCTCCGTTTGAACAGCTTCCCCTTTCTTTTTCTGGAACAAAATATCCAAAGTTAGTTTGTGAGTGATTAAGCCCTCTGTAATAAAATATGTTTTGGTTTTGAAAGATATCAGGGGGATAGTGCTTTACTGCCTTTACCAGGAGTTTATAAAGATCAACTTGGCAAAGGCTTTATTTGTCCAACTGTGCTCTGTCTAATTTCCAATGTCCACACACCTATGCCTTTGATCAATTTCAAGCCCAAATTGGATATGCATGCTTACGATCACGACATATTTGTTCATATTTGAGCTGTTTTATGAATGACTCTGGCTCTGCTTTATAGCAGCTGTTGAAAGTGTGTAATGCAGTGCCAGGACGTGCAGATGGCTCTGTTCCTTTGGCGGTGTCAGAATTGCCGCAGTGTCTGAATGATTCCCCTTAAATAATGACTCCTGACGGTCAGACGCCTGTGCCAGCTGGAGAAGGAGTGATTGAATCGATGATTGCATTCGCTGTTTTTACATATTTTTAGTGCTTCTTATTGCATTACCACACTCACTCACGAACATCACACACCACATCCCTTACCACACTCTCCCTCACTAACACCACATCCTTTACCACACTCTCCCTCACTAACACCACATCCTTTACCACACTCTCCCTCACTAACACCACATCCTTTACCACACTCTCCCTCACTAACATCACACCCTTTACCACACTCTCCCTCACTAACACCACACACCACACTCTCCCTCACTAACATCACACCCTTTACCACACTCTCCCTCACTACCTTACCACACTCTCCCTCACTAACACCACACACCTTACCACACTCTCCCTCACTAACACCACATACTTTACCACACTCTCCCTAACTAACACCACATCCTTTACCACACTCTCCCTCACTAACACCACATCCTTTACCACACTCTCCCTCACTAACACCACACACTTTACCACACTCTCCCTCACTAACACTACATCCCTTACCACACTCTCCCTCACTAACACTACATCCCTTACCACACTCTCCCTCACTAACACCACATCCTTTACCACACTCTCCCTCACTAACAGCACATACTTTACCACACTCTCCCTCACTAACACCACATCCTTTACCACACTCTCCCTCACTAACACCACATCCTTTACCACACTCTCCCTCACTAGCACCACATCCTTTACCACACTCTCCCTC
The DNA here is from genome assembly GCA_029706075.1 of Aldrovandia affinis. NCBI lineage: Eukaryota > Metazoa > Chordata > Actinopteri > Notacanthiformes > Halosauridae > Aldrovandia > Aldrovandia affinis. The sequence goes on along the minus strand of JAINUG010000139.1, from coordinate 2,083,878 downwards.
ACTAACATCACATCCTTTACCACACTCTCCCTCACTAACACCACATCCTTTACCACACTCTCCCTCACTACTTAAACCACAAACCTCATGGTTTCACTCAGATTTAGAGAAAAGGCCTGAGTGTAGGACTCTGAGAAAATCCTGTTGGGGAGATGTGTGGAAGTGTGTCAGGAAACTGAGCATACAAGTAAACTGCTTCTAATGTGGACAAGAGGATCAGAGCAATTATAGATGACTGAAATGTATTGGCTTAAATGCTAGAGCACAAAGCCCTTGCCCCAGGATTGAAGGTTAGTATTATCCGTATGGCCTATTTTTCCCTGTGTACCTCCTGTAAGGATAGGTCTGGCCCTCATGTGAGACCATATGAGGCAGCTCTTATTGGCATCCCCCCAGGCCATGTTACAGAGCTGCACGCAAGGGTACAGAAATCAAAGTGAGAGACAGGATCATTTGATTTGAAGGTCTTACAGAACCCAATTATGGGTCCTCTCCACCAGTGACAGGCTTCGATTTGATAATAAGAGGCTGGTGAAGGCCACTAGCAGCTATGTCTGTTGCTGAAGGTTGCTTTGTTTCAAAGTGAAAAGCGAAAGTCTTAGAGCAGCCGATCCTTCGGCTGTTTCAAAAGACAACAACCGCAGACAGGGCTGCACTGCACAGTGTTCTGTATACTTCTACAATTTAGCTGATGGGCCAACTTTCAGAAGTCACTTTAGGTTCTGTATTTACGGACACCGTGGTGGACTGGCACCCCATCCTAGGGAGGGAAAGGGGGGTGGGACTCTAACCTCATATCCTGTTCAATCAGGATGAGTTCAAGCTTCACTGTATGCTTTACCAAGATAGGCTGTCTGCATTGGAAAGTATGGGGGGGATGGGGGAAAAAAACTGCAAATGTAACAATAAGGTGTGCTGCACTTTTTGTAAGTTGCTTTGGATAAAAGTACCTGCTAAATGATTGTATTGCATTATTGTATTGTTTTAGATTTTGTATGAACTTATTTTTCAGCTCTCGACTCGGGCACGAGGCCAGGGAGGATAAATAAGCAATGTCACTGTGCAGTGAGTGTGAAGGAGACCAGGGGACCTGGCCAGAGTAAACAGATCTATATCTTGAGCTGCTGTGGTCCTGGCGAGGCTTTCTGTTTTTACAGGACATCAAACACACTTTCGAATATGGGAAAAACAGAGTGGAGGTGTAATCGCTTTTACGGCGAGCACACAGGAAACGGTTCCCCTGTGTACATACTGTGATGGATACATTCAATCGATGGCCAAGCCGTAACCCAGTAATATTTACAGAGTTTGGTGTCAAATGTGAAAAAGCACACAAAGGAAACGCGACTAAAGAAGAAGAAGAAAAAAAGAAACATAATATTGTGTTTGGCAGATAATCGTTTATTCAATTTTTTTTTTTTTAAAACATCATACATTAATAATACATTCCTCATTACCAACAACACGAAGCCCTGAAAATTAAGCAAATATATCCAAAAGTAAATATGTATTGCATGCAAATTTACATTACAGAGGAAGATACAAGATGACCTTTAATCGTAAAGCTCATAACACTTATCTACCCTTACATTATATAAGAATTAGCGCCTAATAACAAAGTAAACATTTACAAATATGATTTAGGAGGGGCAGACACGATCAGACAAAGCTCTGAATGGATGCGTCAGTACCATGGAAAACATGAAAGGGCCCCACTGCTCTGGGAAATCACTTTCTGGCATGTAAGGTTGACAGAATTGTGACTTCATATTTTAAAGATCAATGTGATTTAGAAATGAGTCGTGTGTGCCAAGAAATGCATAACTGGCATTATGCATTATTATAAAGTAAACACATTAAAACCCACCCATAACATGGTGCATAAACTCCAGGCCACCAGAAGAAAAGCAAAAGACTAAAAAAGAAACAAATCAAAGCATTCATATTGTACAACTGTGTATGGGTCTTCTTGGTAACAAAATGCTACTGCATTACGTAATGGTATTCATTTTAAATACAAACCATATTGTATCATGGCTTTTATGTGAATTTCAAGGCCTAATCGGACATGGATTTGGTAATAAATGTTAAATAAGTGTATTGATGCACAGTAGTAGCACACTTGACACCCCCAGATAGCAGAGAGGGAGACATATTTGTAACGTTGGACCAAAACAATATGTATATATGAGAATGTCACACAGCTGCTTTTAGACAGTTTGTAACTGAGCAAGAATATAAGAAAGTCTGACTTTGACTTTCTAATCAGAATGTGACATTAATCAAATATCTCTTTACATTTTTTTTTTTTACATTCATCAGTTCAGTACAAGAAGATGAGAAGAAACACTGGAACAGCAAAAACCAGCAACGTGAATATACAGCATGTACAGCAGTAAAAATACCTACAGGGCTTAGGAACACTCTTCCTGGGCTGGAACCCTTTCTCTGTGAATGCTATCAGATGAAGAGCATGAGTGGCGATGCATAAGAACAATGTGAAGACCAGTCTACGCTCTCACTTTGACAGGAATAATGAGAAAGCGCTTTGTTGGGGTATAATTGCTTATACCCAAGGACAATTTGAATGGGGGGGAAAGTCAAGGTGCAGATATTCCTACAGTAGAGAATTCCTTTGCATTTAAACAACTTTCACTGCAAAAAGGCATGATGATGACATCAATGGCACAATCTATGTAAGCTAAGGGTTTCTTTTTGTAGATATATCACATATGGCAAACTTGATGTTGCCTAGAAATAAGAAGCTACTTAAAAGTTCATGGTGTTTCCATTGCAAACTGGCTTGGAGCTTCTTCTAAAGGCTACATTCAAACAGTGCTCAGGCCAACCCATACAGAGCGAGGCCACATGACAGCCACTGAGCCACGGCTGAGCCATGTTTTACTGCATTACAATCAGCGTCTTGGCCCTGCGCCTCACAACCCCGTGGTGGTCTGGGTAATCTCAGACTGCACACTGTCACTGGGAAAACACCCCTCCAGGGCTAGTCATACCTGCTGATTGGTGCGCTCCAGGGTGGGGCCGCTGGAGTTTTGTTTGCGGGTTCGGACCGAATTCTGCCCATCCAGGCCTGAGGAGGTGGGCACGCAGAACTTGCGGAAGCAGCGCTTGAAGTTTTCATCCAGGAAGGCGTAGAGGACAGGGTTGAGGCAGCTGTTGGTGTAGCCCAGCGCGATGCAGAAGTGCCAGGTGATGGTCTGCAATAGCGAGTTGGGGATGCTCACCAGGGCCTTGATGATGACGAAGATGTGGATGGGCGTCCAGCAGACGATGAAGACAGCGACCACCACCAGCACCATGCGGGTGATGCGGCGCAGGTTGCGGTCCTTCTCCTTGGAGCCGGACAGCATGCGCACGCTCTTCAGCCGCAGGATCATCAGGCCGTAGCACACGGTGATGATGAGGACAGGCATGATGAAGGCAAAGATGAAGACGCAGATCTTCAGCAGGTTCTCCCAGTACCAGGCGGGGTGTGGGAAGATCAGCGTGCAGTCTATTAACCTTAATGCTACAGAGGAACAGAGAACAGAACATACACACACACACAGACACACACACCAAACAACAGAACCAAATATGTGAGGAAAATCAATAACCATTCAGTGCAATCTCTCTTGAGTACACATTTATTAGTTCCCTGAAGCACTGGCTCGAAACTTCAGCCCCAGAAAAAAAGTCAATTCTGCCCTCATTTGTGAGGCAAGCACGTTCCCACTATTTGCACATGTTGTCTTTGCACAGGAATATGCAAGAATAATAACTTGACTTGCTTCAAGCTGGGGCACCTGCTTTTGCTACTGGAGCATTGGACTGAATCATAATAAAGGCAGTACACATGTGCTTCAGTCTAAATTAAGCTCCAATAGTAAAATAAATATGGTTACCATCTGCTAAGCCAATATACAAAACAGCCATCACCTGTTCAGTAATCATTTATTAAAAATTGCAGAGATTCTCCAACATATTAAGTCCTCTTAGCCTTTAAATTATAATGGAAAAGCATCCAAATAGTCTCTGAGCCAACTCACCTAAAGCAACAAGCTAAGCAGAGACCAGCAGCATATTAACAGCAGATACAATGCTGGGCACTTCAGTGTCCAATATGACATTGATTACAGCAGACTGAGCCAGTGGAGGAGCAGCACTGGTAAACTTATCGTTGTACTTGCTGTTGTCTAGTGAACATACAGTTGTACTTGCTGCTGTCTAGTGAACTTAATGTTATACTTGCTGTTGTCTAGTGAACTTAGTTATACTTGCTGTTGTCTAGTGAACTTAGTTATACTTGCTGTTGTCTAGTGAACTTAGTTGTACTTGCTGTTGTCTAGTGAACTTAGTTGTACTTGCTGTTGTCTAGTAATCGTACAGTTGTACTTTCTGTTTTCTAGTGAAGATAAAGTTGTACTTGCCATTGTTGTCCATGACAGTGGATGCCATGACCATTACAGGCAGGGCAATGGCAGAGGAGAGGATCCAGTTGCAGACATTGACAATCTTGGCATTGCGAGGCGTGCGGAAGTCTAGGGCCTTTACAGGGTGGCAGACGGCAATGTAGCGGTCCACGCTCATGGTGGTGAGGGTGAAGATGCTGGTGAACATGTTGTAATAGTCGATGGACATCACCATCTTGCACAGCACATCCCCAAATGGCCAGGTGCCCATCAAGTAGTTAACGCTCTGGAAGGGCAGCGTGCTGGTGGCCAGGGCGTCGGCCAGGGCCAGGTTGAAAATGTAGATGTTTGTGGCCGTTTTCATCTTGGTGTATCTGCAGTGGCAACACGACGAGGATGATTTATTTTTTAAAACCTTTGGGAAATGTTGAAATGAAAGATATAATTGAGACCACATTTGGCCTGTGACCAATTACTGTCATCAATTTTAAAGAAGAGTGATTCAAGTTAGCATGAGGGGAATATTTAGATCACAATAGCGGAGAGAGAAATAAGCATGGATAAATTGCTGTAAAAGAACATACTGTATTATTTATTATTCATGTACTATGTTTGAAAAACAGCCTAACCATAACTACAGGTACCACTGGAGTTATTTGTATAAATATATATATATATATATATATATATATATATATATATATAAACATTTACAATACAACCTCATCAATTGATGCATCTCTGTTACTTTGGGACCAAAACTTCAAAGAAAGTCACAGAGAATCCAATGATTCTTAATTCAATGTGTATATACGAGCTGGCACATAAATATATGAGATGGAACAAACTTCTCTCCATTTGCTCCTAAATGGAAAATCTTCAATTACAATTGTAAGCTTTAGTCTGAACAAGCCTTTGAACATTTGTGTAATAATGGCCCTTTTTTTCATTTCATAAAATTCAGGAGAAGTTTGGTATCCCAAGACCCAGAAGTCTCGTTCAGTCTTTACAACAATATCTGGATGAAGGATTCTAACATTTAAATCATTCGATGGTTCTGAGAATGGCTCACATTCAGTACCACCAAAATCTACTATCATTATCTTAGCTGTTTCATCGCCTATGTGGCTGAAACTTGGCGCATCTCCTTGGATAGCCCTGTACAATATGTTCCTTGACTATCAAACCAATCTGCTTAGCCGTGTTCTTGAACCAAATCCCTGGTAAGATTTGCAAAATGTAACTGTAAGACAATTCTTTTGTCAAGGCTGCCTAAATATCAACAACACTGACAGAAAAATATTCTGCATAAAAATGTTGGTATGGATGTCCTACATCAGGGTCTTCATCATCAGGTCCGCTGTGTCTAGCCAATCACCTGATTTCACAAGCTCGCCTCCTGGACCAAGGATAAACTAATTATTCTAAATCAGGTGGTGTTCCATCCTGCAACACAGCGGACTCCAGTCCCTCCATCATCATAGCCAATCACCTGCCAATCATCGTTTAGTGTTCCATCCAAACTCCAGTCCCTCCCTTTATTCAAGACAGCTTCCTCTTTCCATTTCAATCCAAATTTCAACATTGCAGGTTGTTAGTATGAGGAAATGTTGCATAATGCATCTTTAATATAATATCCCCTTACCTGTGTAAAAACTCTGGAAATTAAATCCCCAAACTACATTTTGAGTGTAGTTGACTTTGCTACAGCTATGCTGGTCTACTGTACTTCAAACAACATGTAGGCTACTCACCACTGGGCGCAGGCAGGTTGCTTAGGATTCAAACATTATCTAAACAACCTTGAGTATTGCAATTAACTGGAGTATTAAAATAGTATTGCAATTAACTGGAAAAACTCATGCCCACCAACATTGACTCAATGGAGGACAGAAATAACAAGTTACATTCCTTTAGACTCAGTGTATAATAAAATTAAGCACAGACCTGACCAATTTCAAATTGGTCAGAGAGCTATTGATTGTTGTATGAAATAATTATATTGTGAGATATTGATGTTCTTCAGGGAGCCGATAACTGCTGTATAAACTGTCTGTATACCTTTTCGACTGAGATGCTTTGAGATGTTGATATTCCTTATGCCTCCTTCACTGACTAATGTCCACTGGTTACTGTCAAATCTAATCCTATTTTAGTCTAATCCTGCAGTTTTTAGAACATGATACATGACTTGTGAATACAGGTGTCATGCCATGCAAGAAAATATAAGACAACATTAAACTCCCAAAAAAAAAATTATAATAATTGTATTAATAAAATAAAAAAAAAAAAACTATAATTGTCTACAGCACAAAACCCAGTATACTGCTTTTCTTTTCGCACACAAGTGAAATTTACTAGTCAAAACCAGCCATGACCTTTGACTTCAGCCTATTGCCTTTGACACTACAAGTAGTAGTTGTGGGCTGGCCCGCGTTAACCTATTGGGCAACATGGGCTGCAGCCCATGGCCCCGGCCACTAGGGGGCCCCGGGAATAGCAAATTACTGTGGGCCTAAATTGAATTTTTGAATGCGAGTTTATGGTGTTTTGACTGTTACTGTACATTTTGGTCCACTTTCCCACCTGTAGTTGTCCACATTGTCCTGTCGCAACAATCAGTGTCAGTGAGTGTGTTTGTATAGTCTGTTCCCTTTTGCGTAAGGATGGCTTTGTCTCGGGAGCTCGATTCTACAAGTGGAAATCGCCGTCGGTCCAACTCGGTGTGTCGGAGGACTTTCATCTGTTGCTGTAGCGTCACGAGCAGAGGTAAACCTGTCGCGCGGCGCAATCACGTCGCTACATGTATGCGCGCTGTCGTTCTTCTTTAGTGAAATTAGAAAATGACCTATGCCAATTTCACGTGCGATAACATTTTGATACTTTAGTTGCTGAAATTGGCGAGAGAAACACACTTAGCTAGAGCTATAACCTGAGATGTCCAAACAGAAAGTAATAAATTACTATTTATAAAGGGTTTCGCTGCAAAAAAACTATGTTGTAGCCTATTCCCCCAAGCAACCACCATTTTATAACTGTCAACAAACTATTTCAGATAAATTCATCTTAATTTGAGTTCGACTGAAGAAAACGAAGTGGGCTAATTTTGCATGACCGAATAGCTTAGTTGTGTTGCTAAGTAAGTAACGTTAGCTAGCTGAACAACAACAACGCAATTTAATAGCCTAATGTTCTCTATACTAGCAAGTTGGCCTGTAATTTGTAGCAATGTTTGGACAAAAGTATTTTTTAAAAGCCAGTATAAACTTAAATTATGTCAAGTTTGCTGTATACATTCGCATTTATTGTATAATTAGATGCAGGTTTTAATGCTACGTGTTGAAATTAAAACGGTAGCTCAATTAACTTACACAAAGTATGATACTTTGTCCTATAGGTGAGTAACATTAAATAATTTATATCAATGCTTGTTTTGTTGGTGCTAGTGGTTGAACGGGAAGTGTATTGTTTTGTGCATTGTCATTTGTGGTCAAATGTCTGGTTTGTAGGCCTACTTTGTACACTAGGCTACTACTGCCTTTCATTATCCTGCCATGCTGGGCAAGGTTGGTCATGACTTGAACTTGAACTCATGCGTTCGGGTAACAGACGTGAATATTTCGAGAGCACTGTAATATAAGAGTCGGTACTCTTTGACGGCTTTTAATACATTACAACAATTGAAGTTTTCAATTGGAGGTCTCATTCTGTAACATATTCACTATCTACTTCTGATATCCTTTGTCATAGGCCTATTTGTCGAATTTGCGGCATGTCTTTATTGTTGCCAGGCCTGGTCGCGTCAATGTGCTTTTACTTTTCCAGTTAAAAATCGTGGACATAGGGCCCCAGGAGGTGTGTTAGCCCTGGGCCCCGGGGAGGCTTAACGCGGCCCTGGTTGTGGGTGAAGAACTGGCTTTCCTCCACTAAAAGTGAAACAATGCAAGCATGTTAGTTGTATCTTGAACATAAGCCAAGGGTTTAAGTGGATGTCAGTTGTGAAAAAGGACATAATGCCAGAGTACAGCACCCTGCTTTCCACAGAGCCACAGGACAATCAAATGTTTGCTATGATCAATTTTACATACATGTCATTCATTGAGATTTGAGTTTAGATGACAAACTCCATAAAAGGAAATACTCCTCTCCGCCTCAACAGAATTCTTTACAACTGATAAATATCGTTTTGCCATTCGTGTCAGATTGGTAAGTGATTGCTTAATGCTTATAATGTAAATGTAAATGTATGATTGGCTTATTTCACGACTGTTCCAGAATTCAAATACAGACATCTCACGACTGCCGCTATTCTTTGCGTGGCATACATATTCTATCATCTCTGATTTACAGTCATCCTCAAAGCTGGCAATAGATTCTAAGGGAAGCATCTCCACGCTTAGGCTGCTCACTTGCTGCGGGTTGAGAAGCCGCATGGCCTTGAGAATTTTATGAGCCGGTTGAACGAATCTTGGTTTCTGTTTTAACTGTTTGGGTTTAAGTGTGCGTTGAGTTTGACTTTGAGTGTGACTTAACCTCTATAATCATGGTTGTGATAAGAGCGAGTATTCATATTATAAGGACGATTCCACAAAATCAAATGTGTCCTGGTATGAACAGCACCATCACGTCAGGAGAGATGGGTGTCACAGGACCCCGCTTGTGGTGCATTAAGATGTGAAAATAACCAATGCCGACTGCTGCATGACTCTGGGAGGTGGCACAGCACACCGTTGCCTTCACAACATGACTTCACAAAGAGACCACCTCTGTACAGTTGCACATGGTATCACAGCAACGGATCAAAGTATCGAGCAAATTAAGGCATGCAGGAGTGAAAATAGATCTCTCGTTTTAAACTCACAGTAGGAGGATGATGATTTTGGAGGAAAAACTATGTCACGTGACCTGGGGGTGGGGGGGAGGGGATACCGTGCCATGGAGACTCAGACTCACCTGTGGCCACTCACTATCGCAGCAGGTGCATGTTTTTTTTCTTTAAATACACACTGCAGTCTGGCACCATGCCAAACCATACTGCGACTCCAACTAATCCTTGTGAACAGAAGAACTCATTCCAAAGGGAAGTGGCTCCCGAGAGTCGATCATTTCATTCTTTTCTGACATTGTTGCTTAAAAAAAACTGAAAAGAAATGTTTAAGAAATATGGTATGCAATAAGCATTACCAGTTTTCATTCATGTCAAGACTGTGAATATGCCTGGCTTGTTGCTGGGGAACATTAGGGCATATACTGGATAATCTCCAAACGATGATCCAGGTCCTTCTCAAAGCCTTTTAATTTCAGCTTTCCAAATGCTCTAAACATAGGAAAATGTGAAAAGCTCTTGCCAGGAACACCAGGTTCGTGCTTTAGGATGAGGTTTTCATTGGTTACAGATCTGTGTGCATATCTAGCCATAATGGAAAAAACAAGCTTGCCAAATGTTACAGATACCTTTAAAATAAGTAATAAGTAATGATGTGGAGGAAAATATTTTTTAAAAGAGATGGTTAGTTGTGATGAATTGTACATAAAACGCATAGGGAAATCTTGTGTCCTACTTCATAAAGGCATTGTTAAACATAATTCATGGGAAAATGCCATGTGCCAATCAAAGCACCAGGGTTTTATAAATTACTATAATGAGCCATTGTTGAGCTCTGAAGTGACAATTAGAGTGGGGAGATTTTCTCAAGCACTCACGGACAGCTGTTTTTCCCTAGGTCAATGTGTGAGCTCCAGAGGGACTCTAACACCCCCCTCAGAGGAAAAATCGTAATGATGGTATAGAGGACTCAGAGACAATAAAGATAGTGAGGAGGTTAGTGATGAAGATAAGCCAGAGACAATGAGGAGGTTAGTGATGAAGAGGGGGCAGAGACAATGAGGAGTTTAATGATAGTGAGGAGGAGTCAGAGATAATTAGGAGCTTAATGATATTGAGGTGGAGTCAGAGACAATGAGGAGCTTACTGATAGTGAGGAGGGGTCAGAGATAATGAGGAGGTTAGTGATATTGGGGTGGAGTCAGAGACAATGAAGAGGTTAGTGATGAAGAGGAGTCAGAGACAATGAGGATGTTAGTGATCAAGAGGAGTCAGAGACAATGAGGAGCTTAATGTTGGGAAAAAAACTGAGCGAGTGTGATAACTATGATGATGAATGAATTCAGGTGAGAAGACATGGGCGAGGGGGGAAATCGACAAGAACAACATCAAATGGATGGAGAGCTGAGCCCCTGAGGTGCAATCGAACACAGCTTTATCCCAAAATCTTAAACCAATCACTATTCTCTTCCAACTTTCTCGTTTACAACTATCAGGCTCCCTAAGGCAGTGTTTTGTGATTAGTAAGAAAAGGATCACCTGGTGCTTTTTGTCTCGAATCTCAAACCATACCATCAGATTGTGTAAGCAGATCCAGCATAGAGGCTAATCTCAAAGCTGTTATGGCCTGCAGGGGCACAGCTGGGTTAGGGGGGGAATACTGTGTCAAGCCAGGGCCCAGGGGTTTTATTGCATTACAAATAAAATTAATTTAATGCATTAACTTGCCTTCTAAACTGTGTACATGCAACAACAGTTTTAAGACCTATTGTTCTAATATTCATTGTGTACCACTTCTTTGGAAAATGGTGCATTCCAAAATACGTTGTACGTGCATTCATTAACGTTAAGCAAAGGTTCTTCATTTTGAATTTTGAAAGCTCTGAATGTAAAAATCTGGTTTTCGCACAAATACATTTGGTGAACTTGCATTCATATTATTCGTATTCGAAAAGTTGTATTAGACCTAAGAGTTCATTTCCTTTTAAGGAGTTTCTTGATCATTAGCTAGTACTTGGTGTTAGAGCTTGGTAATAGTAAATAACGTCAACTGTCCTATATGTATGTCTGCTATATTGAATAATTTCAGCATCAGGTTTTGGATGAATGAAAGGAAATCATCTTAATGAAGTCAAATTTCTTCCTACTGAAAAAGTTGGCCTTTAACCCTGTGGTGAGGGTGAGTTTAAGCTATCAAGCATAGCTAGCTACTTTTATATTTATTTGATGTTTATGTCTGTTCGGTAACATTACCGTACTGTTTGTTTTGTGAGTAGTAATGTTGAAGATTTTAAACATACATATTTTTACACTTCATCTCTCGTTAATGCTGGTGTTATGGCGATTTGCTAAGATCTTTGCTTTGGATCGTGAACGTGCATAGTTTGTGTCACTTCATGGGTTTTAATTGCTAGCAAGCTAACCAGCAATTGTCATAGCTATATTATTTTTGATAAAGTTAAAATTATAACCAAAGTGATTCTGATCAACTCTGAACAGAGTCATCGGCTGGTGACTGTAATGCAAAGTAATGATTAAACGATCCTGTGCTGTCGATCACTTGTGGTTCCCAGTTCCTTGTATATACGTAAGTAATGATAAAACTGGATGTCAATGCAAACACTGACTATCGGTGGATGGGTGACTGAGTGCAAGCTATGATTTACAGAGGAATTGTGTGTAGGTATGGTCTAACCATTGCTTCAGTTTTAGATTAGTATGAATTTAATACATTTTAAAGTTAAAAGGTATCCCGGTCCCCCCTAACACTCACACACACCATCTTATTATTTTGGTATTATGCTTTGACTTACAAAATTATGTCCTTTTTGCAACAGTGTGACAAAATCTGTCCAAGCATTTCTGCAAGCAGCTGCTTTATTTCAAGGTCCTTTAGAACGAGATAGAAATCCTTGGATCACACAAGACATTGAACACATGCTGACAATAGCTGCTCTGGGCTTCATGGGATGACTACAGCAGGGTTATGATGTCATCAGAGGGAGGCATCACACAGCCTGCAGGGGGGGGTGGGGGGGCACATCACTTCCTGCTAAAAAAACCCTGTATCATAATAGCATCCAATTATATCAACAAGGAATATAGTAAGTCAATAAAAATGAAGGAAATGGTTTGTTGAAACTGCGATCCTAATGCCTCATTACACATCATTGCACACAAATGAGGCTTTTTATCAGTTAGTGATTCGGTGGTTTTGTCTACTGGAGAGTTATTTTACATGGTTTGTAATTTCACCGTACCACAATGCCTGAAATCAAGGCAAAAGCACACCTGTAACATCAGGCCAAAATTAATATTTGGTGGTAATACAGAGAAGACAGGTAAGGTCACCTGTTGATTAATTGAGTGTACAGACAAAGGAAAGTCACCCTTTGCTGTGTAGCCCTTCGTATTTTGTACATAAAATGCTGAAAAACTAAAATAAAAAGCTTTGTGCAGCCATCAACTTGTTTAAAGTTGCTATACAGTCTATAGGGCAGGCTATACAGTATCCTCCAAAATTATTCACATTCTTGATAAAGATGAGCAAAGAAGACTATAAAATAAACAATACAGGTAATGAGCTATATTGTATAGGCTCAAAAATATATATTATTTTATACTAACACAATTGCTCAGAGAAAAATATTTTGTTTAGCAAGTCATATTTTTTTCCTGAAAGGTATGTACCACAATCATTCACACTCCTAATAATTGTTAAAAATAAAATTCAACAAACACAAATCTACATTAACATGCTACTTTTAAGTTAATTTCTACTTTTAAGTATTGTGGCCTCTCATGGCTTGCTGATTCACTGGGGTATAAAAATGCAGTAACACACATGTAAGATCCATTTGTTGTCCATCACCACGGGGAAGGGCAAAGAACTCTGAAGAAGCAAGACAACAGTTCTTCTTTCAACCTTCATAAGTTAGGTTACAAACAAATAAATAAAAAACTAAAGATACCACTTTCCATTATTAGGTCAATAATTAAGAAGATTAAAACCAATGGAACAGTGGTAAACCTGCCTGATAGAGGAAGCAAGTGCATCTTGCCCGTATGCCCAGTTAGGCAGGTGGTTTGGGAGGCAACGAAAAATCCAAGGGCCACAGTTTGGGATCTTTGAAAATCGGGATGTACAAATCTCCAAATCTACCATCAGATCTCTAAAGGTCCATGCTAATAGGTTTTTTGGAAGAGTTGCCAAAACAATACCCTCTATTGAGGGCAAACAACAAGAATAAGTGTCTGGAGTTTGCTAAATGGCATTGGAACTCTGATTGGAACTGGGTGTTTTGGTCCGATCAGACCAAAATTAAGCTTTTTTTACTCTGCACACCAGTGGTGGCTTTGACATTGGAAGAAGGACACTTATGTTGAAAAGAACATCCTACAGTGAAATATGGTGGTGGATCTTTGATGATATGGGGTTGTTTTGCATCTACTGGTCCTAGGGTTTTTCAAGGCCAATGGAATCATGAACCAAGATATACTGGACAAAAGCCTAGTTCCCTCTGCCAGGAAGCTGAAACTTGGCCACAAATGTTCCAACCCTTCAAGACAGAAGCCCAGCAAAACAATGATCCCAAGCATACCTCAAACCGTGAAATTGGTTAACTGACCACAAAATCACTGTTTGGCAATGGCCATCTCAGTCTTCAGAATTGAACCCGATCAAAAATGTGTGGTTTGAATTGAATAGGTCTGTCCACAAGCACAGACCTGTATGGAGGAATGGCCAAAGATCCCCCCTATATGTTCACCAATCTCATAAAACACTATAGAAGATGACTCAGTAATGTCATCCTTGTACATAAAAAAGTTAAATTGGAAATTGTATTAGTATAAAATTAGTGTAATTTTTTGAGCATACAATATACTGTAGCTCATAACCTGTTTTGCTTATTTTAACAGCCTTCTTTGCTCATTTTTATGAAGGTTGTGAATCATTTTGGAGGGTACTATATGTTTTTTGACAGAAATTTAAAAAAAAACCTTTATTCCTAAAGACGAGGTTCTGTTTTTCTACAAGTTGTGTATGAGGCAAGGGGTGGGGATGGAGCCCTGCACAAGTGTCTCTATGGCAACAGAATGTACTGAACACTGCTTGAATGCGCTTTCATTTCTTTCACCAGGAAATTAAAATAATATTTCCCCAACCTGAATATACATCTATGGTACAGCATTTATGTCCTTAGAATTTTGTTTTTATCAGTTTTTCCTTTAATTAATTAATTAAATTAATGTGGGACAACTAAAACATTGTTCTTATTAGCCCCCGTAATCATTACTGTTTCCCCAATTTTCTTGAAATAAAATCGCCTGAACACAAATGCAATGTACTTACAAGACATGAAACATGAAATCATTACAGATTGGCATTTTTCACTTAATTATTGTGAGATATGGGCTGTTGGGTGGCACATTGCTAGGGCACCGTGGTCTAGCCCATGGGTGCCCACGTTCGGTCCTTGAGATCTACAGAGTGTGCAGACATTTGTTCCAACCCTTTGCTAACACACCTGATTTCATGAATCCCTCAGCAAACACACCTGATTTCATTAATCCATTTGCAAACACACCTGATTTTATTAATCAACTGCTCATCAAGACAATTCATATTTGAATCAGGTGTGTTAGTGCTGGGCTGGAACAATAGCCGGCACACCCAGTAGATTGTTGTAAATCTTTCCATTGCCAAAGGTGCCTTTGGTAGACTTGTGTTGGACATGACACAGGCTACAGGAGTAACAAAATCATCTCTGTAATTCGATCCCGTCATATAACTAGGCATGTTTTCCCCCAGTAAAAATGATATGCTCATTTACCAAACTAATGGGTCTTTATGTGAAAATGTACCAGAGATCAACAGAGATGAGCAAATTCTGCATAAGTCATATGTACAGTGCCAGGCCGATTAGCTGTTAAAAACCCATTAGCTGTTGGTGACATAAAGACTGGAGCAACTCAATCCTTCAGATAAGAGATCAAAGGTATTCCAATTAATGTGTGTAACTGAGGACCAGTCATGAAAACAATCACAACAATAACAAATATGTAAAATAATATAATATACAATATAACACAATATAATAATATAATACAAAATAAGTTGTTGGTATTAACGGTTTTCTTTTCTTCATTACAGCCTGTCACGCCACATGTGTTACAGTATGTATTACAGCAGAAACTCATTTTTTAAATGCAGTTACTACAGATAAGCATACAGTCAGGCCCAGAATTACTGTTAATTCAAATAATAGTTATTCAAATGTAAAATAAACAAATCATTTTCTTTTTATTGAGTAATATTTTTTAAATATATTTTTCTGAAAAAAGATGAAGTCAAAATGATTGGCACCCCTATAGATTTTTTCAAATAAAACCAAACAATGTGAAATCTGTGATAAAATTCTACGCATTTAAATTATTCTCAGTCTTAAGGAACCTAAGCTTTCCATCTGGCTTTCCAACACTTCCTGTTTCACTAGGGTATAAAATTGAGGTAACACACATGTGAAATCCATTTGTCATCCATCAGCATGAGGAAAGCCAAAGAACTGATGGTTGCTGAACTACACAAGTTAGGTAATGGGTATTTTTTTTAAAGCATAAACGGTTAAACATACCACTAACCACTGCTAGGGCAATAATCAAAATGTTTCAAACATCTGGAACATTTGCAAACTTGCCAGGAAGAGGACACAAGTGCATGCTGTCCACACACACAGTGAGGAAGATGTGAGGGAGGCAAAGATCAAGATCAACCATAAGACACCACTTATACCAACGGGCTCTTTGGAAGGGTTGCACGAAGAAAGCCCTTACTGGGAGCAACCAACAAATTCAAGCATTTGGAGTTAAACATCATTGGAAATATGACTGGAACTGGGTGCTATGGTCTGATGAGACCAAAATCAAACTTTTGGGCCAGGTACACCATCGTACACCACGTTTGGCATCAAAAGAGAGATGCATAGCACTTCATACCTACTGTCAAATATGGCGGTGGATCATTGATGCTCTGGGGTTGTTTTACTGAGGTGGTCAAGGGGCTCTTGTTAAGATCAATGGCATAATGAATTCCACCAAGTACCAGGACATTTTATCCAAAAACCTGGTTGCCTCTGCCAGGAAGCTGAAACTTGGCCGTCGGTGGACCTTCCACCAAGACAATGACCCCAAACATACCTAAAAATCAACACAGAAATGTGTCATGGAAAACAAAATCAATGTTTTGCAATGACCATCTCAGTCTCTGGACTTAATCCCTATCAAAAACATGTGGTCTGAATTAACGAGAGCAGTCCATATGCGCAAACCAAAGGATATCAAGGATCTTAAAAGGTTCTGCATGGAGGAATAGTCTTAAGATACCTCCAACCTTATTAAACATTATAGAAATAGACACAGTGCTGTTATCCTTGCCAGGGGAGGCTGTGCCAAGTACTAATAACGGGTTCCAAGAATTGTGAAATATATATATTTTTAAATACATTTATCATTTGAATGTTTTGTTATTTTGGTCAATTCCATTGAATCATCAATAAAAAATGAAATATTTTCCACATATTTGAAAATTACAATATATCTCAGCAATGGTATTATTTTTTTTCGACAGTCTTTTTTCTCATTTTCATCAAGGGTGCTAATTCAGGACCCGACTGTAGGCACTGGAGGACATAACAGGTTGAAGGCTAATAGGACTAATAACATCTGTACCCCCATTGTTGATGCCATGCAGCTGTATTTCAAATGCAATGTCTCCTTTGAGAAAAGACATCTACTGAAAGCTCACTAAAAAACATAGCCTTTGTGGATTATTAAAGAATATTCATACTTTATGCACAGATTTATTTAAGAAAGAAGGGAAAACTGCAGTGCAATATGTTTGCACATAACCACATACAATTAAAACTAGGCTATATGGGGGTAATTCATAAAACATGACCATTATATTACATTTTTAATTATATTACAATAAGTACATTGAAAATAAATGTCACACAGTGCATGATGAGGATGCTAAATTGCTGTTTTTATTACATTTTCAGTGTCTCTCCTTTCTTGAATAGTAAGCTTTGAAAACTCATTCAGTAAGTAGGTCTGACCCAATGATTAACTGTGAAATGTACCCTCGAAATATGTATATTTGGTGGATAAGCCTGCTCTGGACAAGAGATACAGTACAATTAAATACCACAAAATGGATATGATAAATTAATGGGATAGCATACACCCCCACATAAAATGCAACTCGGTATCCTTTTTGAGTGAATATTTGACTGCATGCCAAAAGCCCAAACTCTACCATATGTAGTTAACCTTTTTCACAGTCATGGCCTGATTTTATACTAGCAGGGGGACTGCATTAATGCCATGTCATCCTGACATTGTGTGAATGGATTAAGTGGCAGAGTATGGTAGGTGACAAGGCATTCGACCACAGAAATAGGCTACCTGCATTGTCTCTACCCACTAAAGGCAAAGGTTAAATGTTGACCAATTAGGTCAAATAGGACAGTTTACTACAAATGACACAGTTCTTCATTACAGTCTAGTAATGTCTTTTCCCCCTCAAACCATATTAAAAATAAAATGTAGTATGGTTGGATTTTAAAGTTGCGTGATATTTTCATGCATATTTTTGTTTTCAATTCTGTAACAATGAACTTTGAATGTGAATATAAAACTGATATATCCTTGTATATATTATTTCTTATTGTTTAACACTATACATTTAGAGATATTCTCATGAACAAATACAAAACTTTTACCAAAAACCGCATTGTATCAGATTTATGTGACCAGTTACTCTGTTAAGCACATAGTCTTATATGTGTGGACAAACACTGACAAAAAGGGACGCACGTTTAACATAGGTGTGTGGAAACAACCTTGTAACCTATGACCTTCAACGTGTCATTATAATAATAAATACATATTGTTCATGAATCTCATTATTTAATTATTGCCAATTATTTGTGGGTGTCCATTCCAAGTTTTAGCATAAATTGATTAGTATAAATGATTTTTAAAATACACCATTAGTACACTAGCAAGCCGACTGCCAACAGACGATTATTTGAATTTCAATGCATTGTATGTTAATTACTCTGCTTTTCTGTTTGAGATCATTCCATACTTGCTTTCAACCTTTTGTAATTGAATCGTTAACTTGCAGTAGGATAAAATAGGATAATTTATAGCTATTAATTACAAACTACATCTTGATTTGTGCCATTGATGCCACAAAGCGCGTATAGGCTACTGCAATCACAGAACACGCCAGAACCGGGGTATATCTATGCTAGCATGTAATCACCGTTAGGTGAAATAAACAAATTTAGTAGTCACGTAGCCACTTAATGGGAATACAAAAGACCGACTACGTCTGTTCGACGATGCGCCATTCCTTTACAAAACGCGTCCTCTCTCCATGCATACAATATTGCGCATTGTAGTGTGAAATGAAACCAGTGGTGAAACTCAAAGCATTTTCCTGCTTTCACTTTTTCGCTACAAAACCGAAGAACCCAGGGATGGTTACAATGGGTAAACGTCGATGTAAAAACGAATCTAAAATGTCTCGTACTTCAGGCTACTTATTGTAGGCTACTTGTCGTACTATTTTAAACATTGCAACTGTAGTCCACTGGCTAATCCAATGGCCAGTAACATCATACTTCTTGCAACAGGTGGAACATACATGTCCATTCCGGTGATATTCAAGTTTCCTGTGTTGGATTGATTATTGTCTGTTGCCATGGTAATTACAACCATCGTCGGATGTAAGCTGGCGTTGTGTAATTACAACCAGCATCTACTGAGTGTATCGGCGGGCACATAACATTGCAACATGTCTTATAAGTTCAGAAGATCTTACCTTATGATGACATACATGACGAGCACGTTTCCGACCAGCCCCAATACACACACGATCGAATAAAGTGCTGTGATGACAATTGCAATAACCACGGGAGTTGAAGCTTTGTTCAGAAAGTCTGTTCTGTCGCACATGGATCCGTTTGTGTCCAAAAAAGTGTTGTTGTTGCTGAAGTTCCGACAAAAACCGCTCCCATTCATCGGTGCAGGGTTTGGAAACGGATACACGGTTTGCGAAGAGTTACCGCTGCTGTCCATGGTGTATTGAATAAATGAGTAAATTCGCGCTGTAGATAACTATCCTGTAACAACAGAGCTATCACTGCTCCTCACAAACCTGCTCTGCATGGATGGGTCCGACACCTCGCCGTTATATTAGCAGACGGGTCCCCTTCTCCTATGAGAACGTGCGTCTTTGAATTGCAGCTGTATCAATAACAAACTGTTATGTTTTTCCTGTGTGATGCTACAGATCCTAATCTATACCCGCTGGTGAAGCAGATCACTTTCACATCGCGTTTTCTCATTTTATCAAGCTAAATGACGTCATTTTATACGCCACATGACCCGAGACATTGACTGGAGAAAAATGGAATCGATTGCATTATTGTTGCCTTTGAGGAAAGTTTTTAATTGATTGCATTTATTTTTATATTCATTTTAATATTACTCAAATCAGTTTGTGGCTATTACGTAGATACTGTGCAATGCGACAAATTTGAAGTTGCGACATGTGGCTGCGGCTCGTGCTTAAGTGTTTGAGGTATTTTTCCAATGTAATGTGAAAATGTACTGTCATATACTATTATCATATAATAGCCTATGACAGAAAAGCGGAGACAGACATGTAGGCTACCTTTTCTACCAAATATTCAAGTTAAGCAGGTGTGACAGTAGTAAAGGAGGCTAAGGAGAAGGTAGTACTCAACCATAATAATAACAGTAGTAGTAGCCTAGTAATAATATATGCCAGGCATTTGTAAACGCATCTTTTTACCTTAGGCTATGTATTTAGACTAAATGAATAATTCAACAGCTAACACTGTAATCCATCAACTTCCTCACCACTTCGTCTTCTGCTCGTTTTTACAGTTATCAGGGTCTTTCCGCCACTTTATTATACTGAAACTATTTCGTTTTATCAATGAATACTATTATTATTACTATAAAAGGAAGCCCACCCTACAGGGCTATGTCTCTGCCACTGAACTGATTTATAGTTTGTTCTTTAATTTCCCCAGAGAAAACACCTTCTACTGTGCCTCCAAGGCAGGCAAAGCCTTTTTTTGTGTGTTTTTTTAATTCCCCCGATTTTCATAATTTGGAATGCCAAGCTGTAAAATGCATGCCAGCCCACCATTATATCATCATCTGTCAGTTTAGGAGGGCTGCACTTTAGCACCTGTGCCCAGCCAAGCTCTTCTCTTCACTCTGCAATCTACCAGCTGAGATAATGGCAGCTACTGCCCCACCAGGCTGCGCAGCTGGCGCAGGCAGACTGCAGGCAGCCTAGCAACCAGAGCAGTTACTGGTGGACTCTGAGGCTGGGGTTACCCTTCTGGTTGAAGCCCTCCCTCCATGGGTGACACTATCGCAAATAAATAAATAAATAATAATAAAATAATAATAATAATAATAGTAGTAGTAGTAGTTGAATATAGCATGCAGTCTGCCACCAATATCATTATACTGTAGAATGGTGTCCCTGAATAATCCTCTAAAATAGTGGTTCTTAAACTTATTCCTGGAGTACCACTATGTATGCTGGTTTTCATTCCAACAAATCTCTTGTATAATTAAGGCTTTTGAAAACATGTTTAGTTAAGAGAGTCTAATTAAAAATGGTTAACAGCTTGTTATACTTGAAATTGAAATTCTAATTATGGTTCGAATGAAAACCAGCATACACGGTGGTACTCCATGAGCGAGTTTGAGAACCACTGAGTTTGAGTTTGAGTTTGAGAATCACAAAACAAATTCAGTGAAAAGTTGATTTACTCCTTTATATACCATTGCAGTTTGTTCTACATTTCTCTTGAAGTTACAGGTAACTACCAAAATAAAGGAAACACCAACATAAAGTATCTTAGTAGGATGGTGGGCTACCGCAAGCCACCAGAACAGCTTCAATGCACCTTGGCATAGATTCTAATTCCATAGTAAATTCCACCATTTGGTGTTTTGTTGATGGTGGTGGAAAATTCTGCCTCAGGTGTCGCTCCAGAATCTCCCATAAGTGTTCAATTTGGTTGACGGCCATGGCATGTGGTTTAGATTGTTTTAATGCTCATCAAAACATTCAGTGACCACTGGCATGACGATGGTGCACTGTCATCCAAAAATAGACCACACCCATCAGGGGAGGAATGCTTCATCATAGGGTGAAGGTGATCACTAAGAATGGCTTTGCAGTTGTGAGTTCAATGGATGTTAAAGGGATAACCTGTCTGAGATGCCCTGCGAAACTTGCCCCTCTAAGGTCCACCACCGCCCCCTAGGGGGAGAAACACTACTTTACAGTATGGCGCCGACATAAATTGCTTATAAACAAAAAAAATAATATTAAAAAAACGTAAGTGCACAAACAACATTTTTTATGCCACAAACCGGCACAAACGAATGACACCACTTTGTACCGACAGGGTTGGGTTCTGGCTGGCTTCATTGTTCAAACTATAATTTTTAATATTTAAAAACCATACCGGCACAAACTAAATTTGTTAGCGTAGCACAAAGGATTAACATATCATTTATTGATTTTTATTATGGATGCGGTGGTGGCACGGAGGAGGCTAAGGGTGACTGTTGAACGGATAAGACCCGTTTTACCAATGACTTGAATACAAATCCAATGTAATTACACTGCTAGCATAAGTAGCTCACTTTTTAAGATGTTGCAAGTGTTAGGCTATATGTTATCAAAAAAGTTTTAAAGTAAAAATATATATGAATTATTTATTCATTTTACATATTGACGGACTGTACCATTAATGATACTGAAATTGCCAATGTTTCTGCGTAGTTAGCATTGTTAATAAATTATATGTAGGCTAGCTAGCTAACTTTAGCTACCTAGCTAGCTGGCTATCTCCCTTTTGTTAGGGAAGGCAACGTGGGGTGCGAGGAATACTCCCATCAAAATCCTGAATTTCATACTTTTAGCATATTTGTACAATAGTTGAAACCAATACTCTTAAAACTTTGGAAATGTGTTTGAGAACTCTCAAACCATGACAGATTTACATGTGGTAGCTACATTTACATTACAGTACAAATGCTAACGGAAAAATTCCTTAGCTTATAAACTAAACATAAATACTGTGTCAAACATTTCTTTATGGATGTTAATACAACCTACCTGTGGAGAGACAAAGTAATTGAACATGAATGATTATTACAACCAAAAACTGCACATGACAGTCTTTTTATCAGATTTTAAAGTTATAATTCGACTCATTCATTCAAGTTAATTCGGTTCAATGCATTACAATTCTCAAAACGAAGTAGCCTACAAATGGCAGTCACACATAGGAGTCACGTCCATCGCGTGGAATGACTCATGTCAACGTAAGTTCTCCCATGAAAGTCAACAGAGCAGTTACGACCAATGATAAGGCAGTTCTCATCAACACAGTGACAGTTCTGGTGAGTCAAGCTCTGAATAGACACTCCTAATAGAAGCGAATGAGAACTAGAACAACAAAAAGGAAATAATTTGCGTGTTCTAGGAGATGTTATAGACATTATTTGATACATACAACATTGATTTAATTACATTCCATATCTGACAGAAAGAGTTAATGGTAAATTGCCTTTTTTTATATCCTATATACTCTAAATAGGATGATTTGGCAGCACTGAGGGCATTGCAGTACAGGTGGTCTCCGTGGGCCTGAGCACACACTGCAAGCCCAGCCAAGGTGGTGGCCAGCCTGCTTCATTGAGAGGAGCTCAGGGGTGTAACAGGGGGTGGAGGAAAGCTCAAAACATCTCTTTCATCGACAAGCCAATGATACCATTTTTCACTATCATTAACTGAATAACACAAATAAAAGGAACATGTGTTCTTCTTAGTGTTGATTTCACTTTGTTCAATGTCAAGTTTGTAAATGTAGGCTTTCTACAATTATCCTGTGCATCCTTGATAAATTGTTGCATGCTGTTTTAATTTTATAATTAGTGTAACAGGCCAGGCACTAAAATGCTATATAATCCAATAGAAATTGATTTCAATCATGATAATGCAACATATTGTGGCATAGCCATTTCTGGGAAATGTTGAAATGTTATGTGGAAGGAATTAATTCTTGAAATGTATTTGAAGCACGTCTTGCCATCGAAGCCATCAGCCTTGTTTGCTCTGGTCCTGTGATTGAGTTCACAGGCATAAGAAGTTCCTGTAATTATTCATTTAATTAATTTAATGCAGCGCCTGGCAAAGGCTTTGAGGAAAAAAATATTTACACTTCTTCAATCTTCCTTATGCCACTGGTGTGATATAAGTATGATAGGAATGTGGACCCAACTCAGGTGTGCACTGCTTACTTCACAATATAGAACATGCTGTGAATAGTGTTCTATCCAGTATGCCAAAAGACTGGAGTGGGGACTTATTAGGATATATTAGATTAGTGTAAAGAGCCTGTGATAAACTGTAAACTGTGCATACAGTGGGTATAAAAAGTATTTAAAAAATATTTAAAAAAGTGTCAAGTGGCCCAGTCAAAGCCCAGACCTCAATCCCATTGAGAATCTGTGGAAAGATTAGAAAATTGCTGTTCACTAATGGTCCCCATTCAACCTGATGGAGCTCGAGCAATTTTGTTAAGAACAAAATTGTCCATATAGTAGACTTACCCAAACAGACTCACAGATGTAATTGCAGCTAAAGGTGCTTCTACCAAGTATTACATCAAGGGGGGTGAATACTTATGGAATCAATTACAGTCTGGTTTTTTATTTGTAATTCATTCATTAATTAAGAAAAAGCTTTCAAGTTGTTTTATTTATTTGACATTATAGAGTACATATTTGACATTTTGATTCCATGAAGTAAGAAAATAAACTGTGAAAAATGTTGGCAGGAAGAAATAGTTTTAGCCAATTACTAAAATTAACTTTGTAATAACAAACAATCAGTGTCACAATAATTGATTTGCATATCACAAATTTCGACTTTGTATTTATATGGTTCCTAAAGTTTTAATTAATTATGAATTAAAAATATATATAAGCTGTAACTCACTGATGAGTACAGCGATATAGAGAATGACAGTTTATAAGTAGATTTTGCAACAGTTCAGAGGGTAGAATTTAAATTGTTTACAATTACAGGAAATGTATGAAACATTATCCACAGAAGTATTACAGTGATGTTTTAAAATACAGATAAATGATTTATTCTTACAGAAATGTGCCTGCCTCGCTTGATGTTTTGATTTACCCTAGACTTTCTTTTGTTGTATTTTGTATGTATATTATGTATTTTTTATTGTTCTTGTGTATTGTGCCCAGGGCAATGCTGTGAATGAGGCCTCTGCTCTCAGCTGATTCCCTGTCTAATTTTTTTTTTTTTTTTTTTTTTTAATGATGGATTGAAATATAGCCCTTATAATATCCAGGGGAGTTTGTCTGTTGCTATGGTGATCTCAACATCCTAGCAACAGTTGCAAGGACTGTATACTGGAAAATAAATCAAAAGAATGAGCTATACAGCTATATTTCTACACAACCAGTGATATGTTTTTTGGTTCTGTGCGTAGTGTTAGTGTCGAAAGCTTGGCGAAGGCGGTTCATCGCCTTTGTCACTGCCGGTCCTAGAGATGCAGCGGCGATTTATTGTTTTTGAGAGAAAAAGGGAAAGAAAAAGTAACTGTTTAGTGTGTTAGCAATATCCCTATTTTTATTTTAAAGCATTCTTAATGCACTTAACCTCTTCATTGATTTTCGATTTTCTACTTATAACTGCTTAGGATTACTCTGCATTTTGGGACATTTTAATTTTAAAGTGCTTTTTAGCTACCTTTATTTCCTTTTTAGCCTTAGCTCATAATCTACATTGTTTCTCTCTCAACTGTACTCTTTGTATATACTCTGTACAGTTACTTCTTTTGTCTCAAAATCTCATAAAGAGACATCCACTGTGGAGAATGTTGATTCCACTCTCAAAATCACACACATTTTGTACAGCTCTCCTATCTCCCAGCCAAGGGGAGAACTGCACTCTTCTGGAAAGTCCTGAGAAGAAACAGGAGCCATCATTCCACTGAATCCCAACTGCTGACATCCATTAAATCATATCTACACTGGGCCACTACAATTGATCTTCTCATTCCTTGTTATGCTATTCTTTGAATTATTTGTAGAACAAGACGATTCCTGGAGGTGTATGGTAAATATTTATCTGAGCACACATTTGCTTTGGAAATGTGTCATTTTTTTAAACAGATGTTTTGTACACACACACACGGCCTGACATCTCCCTTTTACATTGAAGTCATTTGCGCATTAAAGTTTCCTGCTTGCAATTGAATGCTTCAATCCTGAATTTCTTATTATAAAGAGTATAATTTTTGATTTTGTTTATAGATATAGATGATGTCTCAAAAACCTCAGTGCCCTAGCATAACTAGCACCTAGTTACCATGTCAATAGAAGGGGGACGGTACTTCCAGGTGAAACAGAGAGTGAAAGGCAAGGTTTACTTTTGGTCTAATTAACCTAATTTAAAAAATCCCATATTATTTGCCAGTGCTCAAATCGGAAAGTCGCGATTCTAAGGTTTCTGTCAATGTTTTTGGCGCGTGTGTATGATAAAATATTGCGAAGTTAGAAATATACTTGTATTGCTGCTCGGATCGTCGGCGATCCTGTCAACCTCAGGGGGTTAAATGAACACGTGGCCTCCCGTCAGAACATATCTTTAAACCAAGCTTGACTCCATTTTAACCACACATTCCATTGAAATTCATTTTTACCAAACTGAGTCCTCATCTTTTGATTAAAGTGTCGATCAGCTAAAATGCAATATGTTGTTACTTTTAAGAAGAGGGGAACCCCCATGCCTTCAATGAAGGCTTTTAATTAAAATTAAATTAAAACTTTGAAATCTATTCAATCACAAAATACTTATCATTAACTTTTTGATTCCTTAAAATCTTATCGGCCAAAATTATTATATCTCATTTGTAATTTTATTTTGTTTTGGAAAGATAAAGGTTAATTTAAAGTGAACAGAAAAAAGGTCCAATCAGGATTTTTGTCAGTCTCTGGCTAAGTATGACCCTATTCAAGTGAATTAGGGCAGATGTTTGGAGTGACAGGCGGATTAGCCAATCATATTTTGATTTGTAATGGGTGGGGTATTTTTTAAAGATTTTCCCACCACTACCGAGCCTTCGCCAATGCCCTGGCATACGTCACTATGTGTAGTTTGCCCCGAGCTAGTTAGCAGCGGAGAGGGTACTACAAGAGCCCACACTCGTTAGCTTATGCTACATTCACATGGAGCTTCATGTTGACGCAAAGCTTGACACAACGCTTTGTTTTTTGGGGTGTACCTCGTATTTGTCTATCAAATACAGCGTTTATCAAGGGGAAGATTTAGAATTGACTTTTTACTGTAGTTTACTGGAGCCACATAGTCTACACCTGAATACAGAATAGAGCTACCATGTAGCTACCTGTTATGAAATTAGGTAGATAATGCTCATTATCATGTAACTAGCTACACATCACCAGGCTGTAAACATTTACATTACATTTACATTTTAAGCATTTAGCAGACGCTCTTATCCAGAGCGACTTACAAGATGTGCATCAATACATGGTAGGAACAATCACAGTTAGCGCGCGAGATCAGTGCAGGAATACAGCAATAGACATCATTGCAGGCATCTGCGTACCATACCTGTAACATCGGGAAGGAAAAGGTATTTTACATTTTAATTTGTTTAATTTAAAAAAAAATTTTTTTTAAATAAAGAGTATAGTGTTGAACAAGTAGACAGTGGTGAAGACAATTTAGCTAGATGGACAGAGATCAGGGGTAGTGGAGTCTGAAGAGGTGGGTTTTGAGTCTCTTGACCAGTCCTGACCAATTGCGGGAGGTCGTTCCACCAACGAGGGACCAGGACAGAGAAGAGGCGAGACCGCGAGGAGCGGCTGCCAGGCGCCCGGAGGGATGGGGCAGTCAGTCTGCCAGCGGAGGCGGAGCGGAGAGGTCTGGACGGGGTGTAGGGCATGATGAGTGACTTCATAAACACTGTGAATGAAGTATGGTTTGTTTAATCAAATTAATAATATAATAATAATAATAATAATATAGTCATTGATAATAATATTCTGGGTGTTGACCTTGCCACACATCACAGGCATCCTCGAGTTCCTCTTTTGTTGCCCACATTTTCAGACCCCACCTTTGCTCATTTTGTTTCTGAAAAATATTAAAATGAATATTAGTGATTATGAATGAATGAATGAATATTACAGCTAGCTTGAAGAAAGGTCTCCCAACGCTAGCAAGCTGACCTGGCTATCTGCTCGGGCTATCTAGAGAGCTAGCTTATCTTGTTAGCTAACGTTAACTATCTAACAGTTAGCCCAGCCAGTTAGCAACTAACTGTTAGTTAGCCCAAACAACCATCTTGCCGAAGGTACACTAATTTGCTTGGGCATGAGAATATGCACATTTCGGGACATTTTTTATGAGACATTTTGTGGGATTTTTGTAGGGTTGCCACCTTTCTATCATCCAAATACGGGACAAGGCGGGTGTGTGTATGGATGTAAATCAACACATACTGTATATTGTAACGGCGACTGCTGAAGTAAGACTGAAGTAAGACTGAAGTAAGTAAGCTGAAGTAAGAACGCTTGCTTTTCCATGATCGCGCTACCAGCTTTACTACAACAAAGCTTACAGATGCATGGCAGAACCAAGAACACGAGAAACTCACGGGTGTCACTTCTTAGACGTACAAACACATTCACGGTTACCACACTAATCCACTCAATGACACTAGGGGTGATGGGGAACTGGCACACAAGGAATCATGGGAGACTGAACATATAACAATAACAATGGCAGCCCCCAAACTTACTTAGCATACTGTAACAGCCCTTGGCTTGGATAAGCAAGACGCAGAGTTCCAAATAGGTGCCTTTGGTTTTTATTCATATTTGTCACGTTGTCACACCGTCTGAAGCACCGTGAAAACTATAGAAAGATACACAAAATAATACCAATACTTATAGCCTCACAAATGACAAATCAATAATTACATAAAATCATTTGACAAAAAAAATACTGTAGCGATCTGAGAGGGTCGCTCCTCATTAACATGTGTGCGCGGGGCATTGTGGGGGACTGCTAGTGTTTCGTTAAGCGTCTCCCCCGGGTTAAATGCTAAAATATTAAGTTAGTCCTTTATGTGTGTGAGTTAAAACTGTGTTATTGTGTTAGCTAGCTGGTCGCGGTGAGTTAGTGTTGAAATCACCGCGGCCAGTACGCCTATTGTAAATTATGCAGTCCCTTGCATTTCAAGGGAAGAGTGTACAGTAAACCAAGTGTGAAGAAGACTGTTACTGGTGGTGGTGTCTGAAGAGGCAGAGGTCCGGGAGGTGGCCAGGGAGTTCTACCTGGGTCTGTACGCCAACAGGCCCACGGACGGGGCTCTCATGGACACCTTCCTGGACGGCCTGGACAGACCCCTGGAGGGACAGAGCATGGAGGGGGAGCTGAGCGCCGAAGAACTCACCGTGCGCTCCCTTAACCTACATAAAGCTCCTGGTCCTGATGGAATCCCAGCTGAGTTCTATCAGGCCTTCTGGGATCTCCTGAAGGACGACGTGGCGGATGTCTTCAGAGCGGCTTTCAGGGAGGGGCGGCTGGGTGACTCGCTGCGACAGAGTTCAGTGGCCCTTGTCCCAAAGAAGGGGGACCTGAAGGACCTCCGGAACTGGCGGCCGATCAACCTCCTCTCAGTGGATTATAAGATCATGGCCAAATCACTGATGAGGAGGTTCCAAGACCTGCTACCAACGGTGATCGGCCGCAATCAAACATGCAGTATTCCTGGGAGGTCCATAAATGAAAATCTGCTCCTCGTGAGAGATATAATTATCCACTCCGGGGAGCGCAGGTCCCCTTTAGGCCTTCTCAGTCTAGATCAAGAGAAGGCATTTGACAGGGTTAACCATGTGTGCCTGGAGAGGGTGCTGGAGAGGTTTAACTTTCCAAATCCCCTCCGGCGCTGGACCAGAATGTGTTTGCGTGACATCTCGGGCAGAGTGGTTGTCAACAAGCACCTCTCTGCCCCATTTGACATCAGGTCCGGTGTCAGGCAGAGGTGCCCCCTAGCGCCCCTCCTGTACGTCATCTACCTTGAGCCGTTTCTGCAGGCTATCCGGCGAAACAAAGACGTCAGGGGATACCTACTGCCGGGTGGCAGTGGGGAGCGGCTCGGGGTGATGGCGTACATGGACGACATCACCATCGTTGGCACAGATAGTCGTTCCATCACCACCGCTACAAAAGTGGTGGACGACTTCTGTGCGGCCACAGGCGCCCTGGTCAACCGGGGCAAGAGCGAACTGTACCTGTCGCCGTCATGGAGTGAGTCACTAACCTGTTCTTTCCCTGTACGCACAGAAGGCATAAAGCTCCTGGGGGTCACCTTCCAGAACGACGGGGGAGGGAACCGGAGCTGGGAGGAGGCCCTCCGCCACGTCCAGAAAAAAATTGGGAGCTGGAGCACACGGCCCCTGACAATGACGGGTAAGATCCTGGTCCTGAAGGCAATAGTCCTCCCCAGCTTTCTGTATATTGGGCGAGTGTTTCCCCCGGACAGAGCCACTAGCAAACTTGTTGCTAGAATGGCCTTTTGCTTAGTCTGGGGGAGCAAAATGGAGAGGCTGGGGAGGACAACCCTGATGAAAGAGGAGGAGAAAGGGGGCAGGGGGGTCCCAGATATAACATCAGTAATATTGGCACAGGGTCTGGCCGCACTGGTCCAGAACACCCTGGGGGGGGAGTCGGCCTCTGGTAAATTTGCTAAATACTATGCCACTCCCTTCCTCAGATCTATGGGCCTGTGCGGGCTGGACCACAATGTGCCATACAGCTGGGACCCCCCATATGTATACAGGGCCCTGAGGGATTTTGCCTTTAGGATGGGATTGGTCGGGGCTGGGTATCATGTCCTTTTTGAGATCGGGAGAGACCATGACGCTCCCGAGGGGCAACCCAGCCTTAAACCCTGAAATTGTATGGAAAAATGCAAATCATAAAACTTTAAACAATAAACAAAAAGACATTACATGGATGTCTGCTCATGGCTGTCTCCCCACCAGGCCATTTCTGTTTAGACGGCACTTAACCCTGACCGAGAACTGCCCCCACGGATGCACTGACTCAGAACATATACACCATCTGTTCTGGGAGTGCTCCGTGGCCAGACGGGTCTGGGGCCTTGTTGTGTCCTCTGTCTCCCAGAACAGGCTCCTGCCAAGATCCTCCCTGACGATTGAGAGGGTCCTGTACGGCCCCCGTGAGGGATGTAGGACCCCGGAGCTGCAGCGCCAATGGAGGATCATTAACACCGTTAAGCAGGTCCTGTGGGAGGCAAGGAACATCAGGGTCTTCCAAGAACAAACAGTGGACCTGTTCACTCTCCGGAGGAGGCTTCAAAACCTCCTCCAGGACGGTATTGGTGGACTTTTTGAAGGACGAGAGAGGAGCAAGGAGGAAATGGGGGGTGAGCCACTGGAAATAACTCATTATATAGCTCACCCCCCCAGAGGAGGTGCGCTCTGGGCACTCAACGCCCAAGCACAAACTTTAGTTTTTTTGTTTCTTGTTTGTTTTGATTTAAGATTATATGTATTTCCAGTCCTGTCTGTTGTATAGTCTAGTCTGTTAAGTTGTTTCCCTGTCCTTGAAAATGTTACCAAATATTGTTTCCCCCCCCCAGTTGGTATGCCAACTTTGTAATGTAAAGATTTTAAATATTGTACGAATTTTTTAAAAACCAATAAAAGAACATTCCTGATAATTACGACATCTACAGAAGGCGAGAGGGAATGGTCATTCGTGTCCTTTTAAGGACGCGTTTTATTAAGCAAAAGGTTCTTTTTGGGCATCCTCCGGAGTTGTGCAGTGTATGGAACATGAAGGTTTGCCACCGACATTGCCCATAGCTGTGCGGTGTATGGAGCATGGGTAATTATCGCTTCTTTTAATAAAGTGGCTACTAGCGTGGTCATTTTAGCATTACTACTTGACTCTGTCTCTTTCTTGATACATTTTACATTTACATTTTAGGCATTTAGCAGACGCTCTTATCCAGAGCGACTTACACAGTTTACATTTCTTTACATACAATCCATTTATACTGCTGGATATTTTACTGAAGCAATTAAGGTTAAGTACCTTGCTCAAGGGTACAACAGCAGTGCCCCACCTGGGAATTTAACCTGCAACCTCTGAGTTACAACCCCCTAACCATTACACTACACTGCCAGCCTCACCTCGCGCACGCTCACCTTGATACATCACCTCGCGCACGCTCGCCACAATACATTATACATAGCTCTGAAAAAGGCCACCTGCTTCTATAAAACAATGCCATAACTAGTTCGGAACATGAGTAGGATACACCTTGATACACCACATATTAAATTACATTTGTAGGCAAATATACATTTGAGTTTACAGATAACATTACAAAGAAATAATCCACTGCTGCTTAACTAGTTTACAGTGTTGCTAATGATACGAGCAAATCAAAGCAGAAACTTTTCCTTTTACTTGCATAAACATAGTAAATACAATCGATATGCACGTACCTCGTTCCGCTTACAAAGGTGTAAATTTTAACGTTTTAAAGATTATTTTCATGCATGAATTATGAGTTATGTTGCGTTCCCTCGCTTGCCACACATTTCCTCATTCTGACCTCGCGATGATAATAAACGCGAACCACGCACATACTGAAATAAATCGCGAGACAACCTGCGTTGTGCTTTCCCAATAGAATGAACGCAAGAGATTGCAAAAAGAAAACGTGTGAGTAATAAAATAAAATATTGTTACTTCAAACCATAGCAAACACAGTTCTCTCTATTGACATGAATTATAGAACAGTAAGTAAACATATCAATTACTATTAACGATAGAGGGCGGGGATAATTTGGGATCTTCAGAGTACTACAACAGATGGCATTACTCACAATTGTAAACAATAGCCATATAAAGTGAAATTAAAGTGAGCTAGTGGCCATTTACACTGCCACCAAATCCTGTTATGATGAACAAACACAGCAAGCAAGAATTAATCATACAGGATTTCTAGACTAATAAATTACTACCTTTTAGTTAGACCATTAGAAGTGTATACGTAGATGTATAGTACCATGCGCACAACATGATAGCAATAATCAACATGTCTGGTCTAATCACTCTTGAGGAGGAGCACCAACTTCTGGATTGGTCGCTCGAGGATTTAAGGTTTGGATGGGTGATCTTGGGTTCTTGTTAGTTTCCGCTCCCCTGTTTGTATCTTGACTCTACGAACTAGGCCGTCGCTCTCTGGAAAGGCTTCAACCACTCGTCCTAGTTGCCACTGGTTTCTTGGGAGGTTATCATCCTTGATGATGACTATGTCATTTACCTTGAGGTTGCGCTGGGGTAAGTGCCACTTCTGTCATGTGGAAATGTTTAGGAGGTACTCCCTTTTCCAACGACTCCAGACCTGTTCAATCAAATACTGGACTCTGTGCCACCTCTTCGTCGCATACATATCCTCCTTCACGAATCTCCCAGGAGGTGGAAGAGCGACCTTAGACTTCATCATGATGAGATGATTTGGTGTCAAAAATGTGTTTATTAAATGGAGTAAGCAGGGGTATATAGTGTTGAGGAAGTAGGCAGTGGTGATGACAATTAGCTAAGAGTACAGAATTCAGTGGTAGTTGAGTCTGAAAAGATGGGTTTTGAGTCTCTTGCGGAAGATTGGAAGTGATTCCGCAGTCCTGACCGATTGTGGAAGGTCGTTCCACCAGCGAGGCGTCAGGACAGAGAAGAGACGAGACCACGAGGAGCGGCTGCCAGGCGCCCGGAGGGATGGGGCAGTCAGTTTGCCAGAGGAGGCTGAGCGGAGGGGTCTGGCTGGGGTATAGGGAGTGATGAGTGACTGGAGGTATGGGGGAGAAGTACCTCTAGCCGCTTGAAAGCAAGCACCAGTGATTTGAATCTGATGCATGCTGCGATGGGGAGCCAGTGCAGAGAGGAGAGAAGAGGGGTGATAACTTCAGCTGGTTGAACACCAGAGGAGCGGCAGCATTCTGGACTAGTTGCAGTGGCTTGATGGCACAGGCCGGCAGGCTCTATGTTTTTAACTGTGAAGCACTTTGGTACAGTCTCCAAAAAACTGTTGTAAAGTGCTATATAAATAAAGTTGACTTGACTTGACTTGACTTGCCAGCAAGGAATTGCAGTAGTCCAGACATGAGATCACAAGGGCCTGGACCAGGAGTTGTGTGGCCTCTTGGGTGAGGAACGGTCGGATCCTCCCGATGCTGCGGAGGGAGAATCGGCAGGTCCGAGTGATCGCTGCCATGTGGCCCGAGAAGCACAGCTGGTTGTCCAGGGTCACTCCAAGACCTCTGGCAGACTGGGACGGAGACACTATGGAGCCTTCCATGGTGATTGACGCATCAATCATCGGGGAGCCCTGTGCTGGGAGGAAGAGCATCTTTTGAGGAGGGGGACAACATGAGCACATTTGAGGGAAGAGGGGACAGGGCCAGAGGAAAGAGAGGAGTTAATAATATTGGAGACAAGGGGGAGGGTCTCCATAGCAATGGACTGGAAGAGGGATGTCCGAGTCAGGGAGGGGCAAGAATGAGGACAGAGGGGTGAGAGGTTTAGGTAGCAAGATGGGTGAATTAGGTGAGGGAGAGGATGGGGGGAAGGAGTTACGAATGTCATCAAACCTTTTGCAAAATAAGGATGCAAAGTCATCCGCGGTTAGAGAGGAGGGTGATGGGGTAGGAGGAGGGGTGAGGAGAGAGGAAAACGTAGAGTAGAGTTTTTGAGGATTAGAAACAGAAGATTGAATTTTGGAAAGGAAAAATGCAGACTTAGCTGAGGAGAGGTT
Source organism: Aldrovandia affinis (assembly GCA_029706075.1). Classification (NCBI taxonomy): domain Eukaryota; kingdom Metazoa; phylum Chordata; class Actinopteri; order Notacanthiformes; family Halosauridae; genus Aldrovandia; species Aldrovandia affinis. Next base: position 2,049,592 of record JAINUG010000139.1, on the reverse strand, counting down.
AGAGGAAAAGGTAGCCAGGAGTGTGTGGAAGTCAGTCAGAGCCAAAGGGGATTTGGATTTTCTCCATTTCCTTTCTGCTGCTCGCAGTTTCGGTCGGTCAGCCCGAATGGAGTCAGTTAGCCAGGGGGTGGGGGGTCGGAGACGAGCATGTTTAGTGGATAGAGGACAGAGTGAAGCAAAGGAGGAGGAGAGAGAGGAAAGTAGGGTGGATGATGCTGAAGTAGCAGGTAGCTGAGAGAAGGCATCAGTAGGGGGAAGGGAAGATAGAACTGTAGCTGACAGGGCAGAGGGGGAGAGAGAGCGGAGGTTGCGACGGACAAGGACAGTGGTGGCAGGTGAAGATGGTTTAGGTGCAGAGGGGAGAGGGAGGGAGAAAGCCAGAAAGCAGTAGTCAGACACATGCAGAGGAGTTACCACAATGTTGGGGGAGGTGCAGTTCCTAGTGAAGACTAGGTCCAGTCAGTTGCCAGCCTTGTGGGTGGATGGAGATTCAGCCAGGGTGAGGTTGAAGGACTGAAGCAGGGGGAGAAATGCGGAGGACTGAGGGGTGTCCAGCAACAGGTTGAAGTCACCGAGTAGTAAGATGGGAGTGCCGTCCTCAGAGAAGTTGCTGAGTAGGGCATCCATCTCATCTAGGAAACTCCCCAGTGGACCTGGTGGGCGATAGAAAACAATGATGTGCAGTTTACATGGAACAGTGACAGTTACAGCATGAAATTCAAAGGAGGAGGGTGAGAAGTGAGGAAGTGGAACAATACTAAATCTCCACAGGGGGGAGATAAGTATAATTGTCCCACCACCTCTACCTGTGGGTCGTGGAGTGTGGGAGAAGGTGTAGGCAGCGGAGAGAGAAGCAGGGGTGGCAGTGTTCTGTGGAGTGATCCAGGTTTCCGTGAGCGCCAGGAACTGCAGGGAGAGTAGGGAAGCCTGGGCCGAGATGAAATCGGCCTTCCGGACAGCAGACTGACAGTTCCATAGTCCACCTGCTACCACCACGTCGACACCGGGAGATCTAGGAGGGTGGATGAGATTGGAGAGGTTGCGGGTGTGAGTAGAATCTCTCCTTCTAGGAAATCTAGAAGAGGAGACATGGACTGGGATAGGGAGGTAGCATGTCGTGTTAGATGCAGAGGAAGTAGAACAGGGAGATACAAAACTATAATACTTACCGTGTGGCGAGAACTCCCTGGCTGGCCTCCCTCAGTGGACTCCAGTAGGTAGACTCCTTTGTCTTTGTCCGCTGAGTCTTCGTACAGGGAGTCTAGGATGGGGATTCTGCCGCAAAAAGCTGCCGCTTTCCCGAACTACCGTGACTAATAAAGCTCTGTGCCTCATTATTGATGTATCCCAGCACAACCTGAGAATCTGTCCAGAAAAACTCTTCATAAATCTTCATTTCGAGTTCACCTTTCAGCATGACACTCAATTCGGACGCGACCACAGCCGCTGAAAGTTCCAATCTTGGAAGGCTTGTGATCTTTGTGGGTGCAACTCTTGCCGTGGCAATCACAAGGCTGCAGTGGACTACGTCTTTGTAATTTTTGTATCTGAGGTATGAACATGCACCATACCCCACACTGCTGGCATCAGAGAAGTGATGCAGTTCTGTTTTGACAATGTTGCCGAAATCTTGTGGGAATTGTGACTTCTCTCAACTCTTGAAGACCAATTTTCCACCTTTCCCACTGTAGCCTTAAATACTCTGGAAGTGGATCGTCCCATCCAATGCTTCTACGGCATAGCTCTTGTAGGATACACTTTCCACTCAGGGCAAATGGAGCGATAAACCCAAGTGGATTGTACAGAGAAGCAACAACTGACAGGATACTACGGTGGGTTGAAAGCTGGTCTTTCAAGCTGACATTGAAGCAGAAGGTGTCGTGTTCTATTGACCACTGAATACCACGTGCATGCTTTGCTGGGGTTGCATCCAGTTTACGTTTGAGAGGTATAATGGTTGTTGCTCTTTCCGAGGGGTCCACGCAATCAAGAACTTCTTTCTGATTCAAGTTGAATTTGTGAAGACGTAGGCTTCCTGCTTTGCACAACTCCTGGGCTTCAATGATCAGTTTCTTAGCCTCTTCAACAGACTCAACGCTGATTAACCCATCGTCTACATAGAAATTCTTCTCGATGAAGGTCGATGCTGATGGATAATCGGCTTTGTGTTGCCATGCTAAATACTTTAGGCTAAAGTTGGCACATCCGGGAGATGAGGCAGCTCCAAACAGGTGGACTGCCATTCTAAATTCCTGTGGTTCCTTTTCCAAATCTCCACCCTCCCACCATAGGAATTTTAGATCATTCCGGGATTCTGGGGTGACAAAGAACTGGTGGAACATCCTTTCAACATTGCAGATTATGGCTACAGCCTCCTTCCTGAAGCGACAAAGGACTCCTACTAGGGAATTAATTAGGTCGGGACCAGTCAGTAGAGTGTAATTTAGTGAGACACCACAGAATTTAGCTGAGCAGTCAAACACAACTCTTAGCTTGTCTGTTTTTTTGGGGTGGTATATACCATAATGCCGTAGATACTAAGCAGTCTCTCTCTCAGATGGTGTAGGGGTTAGCTCTGCATCGCCTTTGTTGATTATTTCTTCAATTTCATGGACTTCTTGGCTTGTACGATCTTCTGCGGAAGCTGAGCCATTCTTTGTTGCTTCTATCTGCCTTTGTTTCCTTTCTTCATGCAAGCAGGTTGGATGATGGCGGCTACATGTGCTACAGGTGTGTCGCCTTTTACAATCTTTGGTGATGTGTCCCTTCCTCAAGCATCCAAAGCAGAGGTGGTTTTTATGGATGAACACTTTCTTATCTTCAGTGGTCTTCGATGCGAAGGTGGGGCACTTAGCAATGCCATGCGTTTCATCCTTGCAGATGGAGCAAGGTGGTGGTTTTACCTTACAATAGGATGTTTCTCGTGTCTCTAGGCTGGAATTCTTCATTTGAGCGCTTGTGTTGAGGGCTCTGGTTCTCTTGGGAAACCTATCGTCTGCGGTCTTGTAGTTTATCAGGAGTGGGGAGGTGATAGGATTACATGCTATTCTGGCCTCTTTGTTCAGGAACTTTGTGAAACATGCAAGACTTCGGACGTGTCCAATTCATTTACAACGATTCGGCTCCACTTTCGTACAATCCACTTTTTGAGCAACTTGTAGTTTTCTTCACAGTCGTTTAGGATAGCCAGTCCTTTGATGTGGGGAATCGCCTCGGCGCAGCCTTGTAGGAAGTCTGCAAACTCTCGACGCGCAAGAGGATCATTCACACTGATCTTAGGCCATTTCATAAGCTTGTCTCGGAAAGCTTTCTGTACGATAAACGGATTCCAATACCTCTCTTGTAGGACTGTCCAGGCACCTTTGTACGCGTCCTCTGAGTATCTGTAGAAGAATCCCTCCACAGCATTGCGTGCTTCTCCAGTAAGGTACATTTTCAGATAAAACATCTTCTCACTTGCCGATCAATAAGTGCCATGAAGTTACATCTTCCACTCAACAAATTTGATGGGGTCACCATTAAACGTTGTTGGTTCTAGCGCAGGCAGGCGGTTTATGCTTCGTGAGCTTGCGATTGCTTGAGCTAGACTGACAGCCTCCTAGTTTGCTGTCACCCCAGGAGGTGCTGGTTGAGGTTGGAATAATGTAGCATCTGGGTTTAACCAGAGTCTAGATACAGTCTTTTGGTGAGCAGAGTTCGTTTTATGGTTGTTCTCTTCCTTATAATTCTCCAGATCACGTTCGAAACCATCGTATAACCCTCACCCAAGCTGCTGCTACCTGGACTTCCTTCTCAACTTGTAACTGCTGTAGGTTTGTCCTCTCCTCCTCCAGCATGGGTAGCATCTCCACCTTTTTCTGGTTCATCTCTGCCAACATTTTTGTCTCTTCAAGTTCCAATTCCCTTTCTAGCTTATGGAGTCGTGATTGCTGAGCCTGGATTTCTTTCATAGCCTTTACCTGTTCTAATTTGGCTGCGAGTTCTGCTTCTGCATCTACTTGTTTGCTAGAGGTACTGGAGGTTGCGCATGAGTGGTGGTTTGATCTCTGTGATAACTCTGAGATTACGGTTTCAGTTTCTGTGTGACCAAATACAGACCCGTACTCATCCTTATTTAGTGCTATTCTCACCCTTTCTCTCTCAAGCCAATCTTTATAGTCCTCATCAATAGTCTCTAGTCGTTTACTCACAAGCTCACAAATCTCTGCAGTCAGAGTAACACACGCATCCATTCTCTTAACAATCTCTGGAGTGGTTGTACTGTTGCGTATAATGGGCTCATACAGAATGCATACTACATTATGTCTTGCTTGAATGTCTTGTTGAATTTGATCAAGGTCTTCTTGTGAACAGAAGATTTTCAATTTTGACCTTAGTATCCCTTGCTACCTGCCTCCAGGAGTCATAAGCCTTGCTAAATGCTTTTTCCTGTTTCTTTTTGTCCTGGTTGTGCATCTCTTCCCGGTGTTTACCTTAATGCCCATATATGGAGTTCCGCAGCAATCGGGGAAATTAACAACACTTGTTCCTTATTCACAACACACAGCTGCAGGGAATCAACGCACAGATTGGATACGCAAGAAAAGGGAAATCACACACACACACGGGAGAGTACCTTAACCGGGAAATCAAAGGAGGACATGAGTAGAGAGAGAAAGAAAGAAAGAATATTAACACTGTGTATGATCTTGTTTGGAAGGAGGAAGCTGCTGTGTGCTATTACCCGTGACTGTCTGAGAACCCGCCCTGTGATTGACCCGCCTGCCTGACTTACCTCCGCCTAGCCCAATCCTGGACCATCTGAGATTCCATCTTCGTGTGCCGAACCCTGCTAACGGATATGACGAGTCGATTGGAATGTGGATTGGACTGTATTGTTACGAGTAACTTTTTGCTCTTGCTCACGCCAATCAAATAATATTGTTTTGAGTTTAATCTATTTTGTTGTGGACAATACATTTATCGTTTTCAGTCACGTGAACACTCTCCAAACCCACGAGTGTGTCACATATGGTGGAGAATGTGGGCAACGTAATCGGACTGAAAACGATAAATTACTTATAACCAACATAATGGAAAGCACAGATTTAAAATCTTTGATTGCGCAACTTATCGCCAGCAGCCAACAGCAGCAGGCACGACATGAAGAAGCCATGCGGGTGCAGATCCAAAGCGAAGAAGAACAACGAAGGCAGCACGCCCATACAATGGAAATTCAAATCCAAAACACGGAACTCCTGCCGGCTGAATTAAAGGAGAGGAACACGCTCTCGCCGAAAGGGTGCGTCGGGCCAACCGTGCAAAGTTTTTGGTGAAACAGACCCCCACCGATGACATTGAAACCTTCCTCAGAACCTTCGAAAGGACAGCCGAAAGAGAAGAGTGGCCAGAAGAGCAGTGGGTGGGTTTGATCGTGCCCTTCCTGTCAGGCATCGCCCAAACGACATACCAGGACCTGACCACCCACCAGAAGGTCAGTTATGAAGAGTTAAGGGGTGAAATATTAAAGCGCTATGGATTTACCAGGGCACAGTGGTATCATGAATGGGTGTTTGATCCGGCCGCTTCTCCCAGAGCGCAGATGCATGAACTCCTCCGGGTGACAAATGCCTGGCTGGTGTCAGAACCGAAAACCCTGGGTCCCATTGAGAGAATCATAATGGACCAGTGCATGCGAGCCCTCCCATATGAAGCAAAGAAGCTGGCCTGCCAGAGTAACCCCCAGAGCGCAGACCAGCTGGTGGACATCATAGAGGGCTATCAGGCAACCCAGAGAGTGCTGCGCAGCGGACGACCCGCCAAGCCCAAGGTTAGCGCCCGCCCCAAGGAACGACAGAGGCCGGAGGAACCAGCCCACCACCCAACCCCAGAGCCAGGAAGGTATGTCAATGACCCACCGCGTTGCCGCCCCCTTATCAACCAAGACCGTCAGAGGTGTTACGAGTGTGGTGAGACGGGTCACCACACCTGGAACTGCCCGCGGCTGGGAGACGTCCCCATGCCCACCGAGACCAGCGAGGCGCACACCGGACGACCCTGTGTGTTGCTAACAGCCTGCTGGGCCGACGAAGGGGACACCTCTCACACCACCCCAGTCACCGCCAATGGGAAAGACACCACGGCTGTCCTCGACACCGACAGCATGGTGACCTTGGTGAGGCCGGAGTTCGCCCACCTCCCCGACTTAGAGGGCACAATAGGGGTCACGTGTATTCACGGGGAGACCCGACAATACCCCACCACCATACTGGACCTAAAGACGACCAAGGGGAGGTACACCAGGCCAGCAGGGGTAGTACCGGACCTACCTTTACCGGTCATCATCGGTCGTGACCTTCCCCTTTTCCGTCAGCTATGGTTTCGTCTGGCTACAGGGCGCCGATGCACACCCTGAGGACCCACATCGCCGCCACCTCCCAGGCAGCACCATCCGCTGACCCGCCTCTGTGGGTTCCAGGACGTTGATCCCCAAGCGTCCACCGACTCGCTATCCGAGGGAAAGTCCAGTGCGGCGGCGGCCATGGCTGAAGAGGAAGCTGGATATGTGACAGCAAGGGAAGATGAGGGGACCCCACACAGCGAGGAGGGAGCTGACCTGGGAGAAATGTTTGCCCTAAACCCCGAAGCAGAGGTGAACCCGATGACTGGCCCCTAGCTGGGAGGTTTGGAACAGCCCAACTCGAAGACGCCAACCTCACCAGCGCCCTACAGCAGGTGTCTGTGGTGGATGACCAGCTCATCAATGGGATACGACAGCTCATTTATCCACATTTCTCCATTAAAAATTCACTGTTCTATCAGGTTGTCCAAAAAGCTGGTGTTGTACAAGAACTGTTGTTGGTGCCCTGCCTGTTTATTCCTTCTGTCCTTCAACTAGCCCACTCCCACCAGCTCGGTGCTCACCTGGGAGCAGAAAAGACACTGGACCGACTCAGGGCGAGATTCTACTGGCCAGGAGTCAAGAAGACCGTTGAAAACTTCTGCCACAGTTGCCCAGAATGCCAGCAGGTGGCACCAAGACCCCACCTCCGAAACCCCCTAATCCCTTTACCTATAATTTCTGTACCCTTTAGCCGATTGCTATGGACCTGGTCGGGCCAGCGCTATGGACTGGAAAGCGCTAGGGGACACCAATACATCCTGGTTGTCCTCGACTATGCCACCAGGTATCCAGAGGCTATTCCATTATGAACCATGGCAACTAAAGGAATCGCAAGGGAACTGATGATGATGTTCTCCCGGGTAGGGCTACCACAAGAAATCCTCACTGATCAAGGCACCCCCTTCATGTCCCGCATCATGAAGGACTTATGTAAACTAATGAATATTAATCAGTTACGCACTTCTGTTTACCACCCCCAGACTGATAGCCTGGTAGAACGATTTAATCAAACCTTGAAACAGATGTTGAAAAAAGTGATGGAAGCCGACGGGAGGAACTGGGACCAGCTACTGCCATATCTGATGTTCTCCATCCGTGAGGTGCCCCAGGCCTCCACTGGCTTTTCACCCTTTGAGCTACTCTATGGGAGAAGGCCCAGGGGACTACTAGACCTCGCTAAGGAAGCCTGGGAGCAGCAGCCCTCTCCCCATTGAACCCTGGTGGAACATGTCGAAGAGGTGCAGGGACGCATGGCCACCCTCTGGCCCAATAGTGTGAGAACACATGGCGGCCGCCCAGGCTGCCCAAGAGCGGGTCTACAACCGACGCGCTCAACCCAGAGAATTTGCCCCAGGAGATCGCGTACTGGTGCTGGTACCAACTACAGAGTGCAAATGGCCAAGTGGCATGGACCATACGAAGTAATAGGAAAAGTGGGGGAGGTGAACTACTGTATCCGCCAGCCAGGATAAAGACTACCAGAAAAAGTATACCACATCAACTTATTTAAAAAATGGGTCGCTAGAGACGGTGTTGCTGTGTTCCTCTTCCCCCCCCACAGGCCCTGCCAAGACAGAGATGGTGGGCGTGCCCATGGGAGAACAGCTGACAACCCGCCAACGACAGGACATAATGGAACTGGTGGACCGCCACAGAGATGTGTTCTCCACGAAGGCCGGCCACACTGACCTCATTCAACACCACATCGTCACCGAACCAGGGAAAAAGGTGAAGCTACGCCCCTACAGGATACCAGAGGCCAGAAGAGAAGCGGTGCGAGAAGAGGTAAAGACTATGTTAAAGAACGGAATAATAGAAGAATCCCGCAGTGAGTGGTGTAGCCCTATTGTGTTGGTCCCCAAACCCGACGGCTCAATCCGCTTCTGCAATGATTTTAGGAAACTTAACGAGATCTCTAGGTTTGACGCCTACCCTATGCCCAGGGTGGATGAACTCATCGAGCGACTGGGGAGGGCCCGCTTCATCTCCACCCTGGACCTGACGAAGGTTTATTGGCAGGTGCCCCTAACCAAGGAAGCCCGAGAGAAGACGGCCTTCGCCACTCCCGATGGGCTGTTCCAATATAAGATGCTCCCGTTCGGCCTCCACGGAGCCCCGCCCACTTTTCAGAGATTAATGGACCGGGTCCTCAGGCCCCACCGTGAGTATGCTGCCTCCTACCTGGATGACATCATTATCCATGGGGAGGAATGGGGGACCCATCTCCAACAGCTCACCGCAGTGCTGCAAGCTCTACGGGGGTGGGGCTCACAGCCAATCCAAAAAAAATTCGCCTCGGCCTCCTGGATGCCAACTACCTGGGGTACAACATAGGACGAGGCTGCATCAAGCCCCAGGTAGGTAAAGTCGAGGCGATCAGAGGATGGCCCCGCCCCCACACCAAGAAGCAGGTACGCACATTTGTGTGCTGTTACCTGTGACTGTCTGAGAACCCGCCCCGTGATTGACCCTCGCCTGCCTGACTTACCTCCGCCTAGGCCAATCCTGGACCGTCTGAGATTCCGTCTTCGTGTGCCGAACCCTGCTAACGGATATCGACGAGTCGATTGGAATGTGGATTGGACTGTATTGTTACGAGTAACTTTTTGCTCTTGCTCACGCCAAACAAATAATACATTTTTTTGTTTAATCTATTTTGTTGTGGACAATAAATGTATCGTTTTCAGTCACGTGAACACTCTCCAAACCCACTAGTGTGTCACAATATGTAAAGATTTTCAAACAAATATTTAAAATACGTAATCAGTGAGAAAGGTTACTACTAGCTGTACAACTGTGGATTGGGGCTGCAACAAAACCCAACAGGGACGTATTGTAGACAGACCACCCCCAACGTGGTCTGGGTATGTCAAACACAGAGTTCACCTATCATATAGCCCATCTATCCAGTTGCGTGGTGTGCTGGACTGACATGAGGTCATCTGTCACTATTTTTTGATTTTTTTTCCCTATATGGTTTTGTAACAGTGCAGAAATTGATTTCACTGCACTAGATTTGTTTTGCCATTCTAGAGAAAGATAATAACCTGTCATCTTGCTAAGAACATTTAGGCTATACGCATCATTTGTTTCTCGCCAACTGCTTACTCTCTTTCCCTCTCTGCACTGGGGATTTGTTGAAATGTATTTCAGCATATCAGCTATCTTTGTTCTGCAGTGATTAATTAATAATTGTGTGACAGAAACCATTGTGGTTAGTAATCAGCTGTCTGATCAAACATTGCTCAATATATATTCTTCAAAAAATGTATTCTACAGTCTAGAATCTACTTATTCTCAACTATCCTGAATATCAGAAAATATATAAAATGTAATTAAAATGATCCTAAGCCTTGAAATACCTCCAGCAAGAAATTAATAAATAGACTTGAACCACAGAGCTTGCAGATGGTGACTGCAGTAGAGGACTGTGCAACAAATACAACATAAACTCTGCTGGGGTTTTGCCAGGGAGCAAACTCCCATTATGACAGTTACCATCTGAATATGTGTCATAGGGCAAGGCCATATTCACTGAATCACATCAGGTTTTCTGTAAATCCAGAAAAAATGGGGTAGATTTGCTTGGTATTTTGGGGGAATTTAATACACACATAAATCTCACCGGCTACAATATAAATATACCCATCCATATTTACAGATACTCTCTAGCCTTTAGGTGAATTACACACCTGGATGAGCTGAATAGCCTGTTCCCGTCATTCTAATCTAATGTCCATTAAGTGGCACACACCTGCATTTAGCATACATTAATGATATGATAAAATGCAAAAAACTCAGCAAATCCCCCACAATCTCAGTCATTTATTATCTTTTGTATTTAAAACCTTTTTAAATCAAACATATTTAAAAAAAAAAATTGGTTTCTGATTTTATCCCATTTTTCTCCCAAGTTGGTAGCCAATTACACCCGCTATTTTCAGGTCAATCCCTCCCTCGTAGTTCGCTGCCATAGCCCTATGACCGGTAGTGACAAAGGCGAAGTATCCAATTGCCATCCCCGGTGGCACTCCTGGTCAGAGTCGACTCTGGCGCGGCCGGGGGAATTGCATCCCGGTCGTTGTGGCCAGTGTCGGACATTGAAACCACTAGACCGCGCGGGAGGCCTAAATCAAACATATTTTCTTGAATATTTAAATACAGTCTGCTAGATACACTATATGGCCAAAAGTCAGTGGACACCTGACCATCACACCTATATGAGCTTGTTGGATATCCCATTCTAAAACCATGGGCATTAATATGGAGTTCATTCAGCATCTGTGAGGTCAGGCACTGATGTTGGACGAGAAGGCCTGGCTCGCAATCGGCGTTCTAATTCCTCCCAAAGGTGTTCAATGGGATTGAGGTCAGGGCTCTGTGCAGGCCAATCGAGTTCCTCCACACCAAACTCGTCTAACCATGTCTTTATGGACCTTGCTTTGTGCACAGGGCAGGGGCACAGTCATGCTGGAACAGCAAAGGGCCTTCCCCAAACTGTTTCCACAAAGTTGGAAGCGCCAAATTGGCTAAGATGTCTTTGTATCCGTACCATTAAGAATACCCTTCACTGGAACTAAGGGGCCTATCCAAAACCCTGAGAAACAGCCCCAGACCATTATCCCTCCTCCACCAAACTTTACAGTAGGCACTATGCATTCCGGAAGGTAGCGTTCTCCTGGCATCTGCCAAACCCAGATTCGTCCATCAGACTGCCAGATAGTGAAGCGTGATTCATCACTCCAAAGAACACGTTTCCACTGCTCCAGAGCCCGGTTGCGGCATGCTTTACACCACTCCAGCTGGTCTACCACTGCGTGGCCGAGCTGTTGTTGCTCCTGGGCGCTTCCACTTCACAATAATAGCACTTACAGTTGACCGGGGCACATCTAGTAGGGCAGAAATTTCACAAACTGACTTGTGGCAAAGGTGGCATCCTATGACAGTGCCGCGTTTAAAGTCACTGAGCTCTTTACGAACCATTCTGAATGCTAAATGTTTGTCTGTGAAGATTGCATGGCTATGTGCTGGATTTTATGCACCTGTTGGCAATGGTTGTGGCTGAAACACCTGAACTCAATAATTAGTAGGGGTGTCCACTGACTTTTGGCCATATAGTGTACTTGTCTCTGGTGAAATTTACAGTACCAAGCTGTCATAGCTCATGGTGGTGGCTCTGTGGTCTGACAGAGGAATTGATTGGAGCATCATGCTAATTATCCATTTCATATTTAAAATTAAATGAATAATAAAGAAATTATCGGTCTAGGTGGGGGGTCAGGGTGATTAACAGCCACACCTACTGGCAGCTAGAACACGCAGCTGTGCAGAATTAACTAATTATGCCTGTGTGCTTAAAAGCGTCTCTGTTTTCTTCAGTAGGTGGCTGGAACACGGAAGCTGATGCCAGCCAAGACAGAACCAAGAAACCACCACAAACAACTTTCTGAAAATTAGTGAAAGTCTGTTTGTGTGTATTTCATTTATAGTGTTTGCCAAAAGGCACTTTTTATTTAGTTTTGCTTTATTGTTTTTATCCGACGCTTGTGAGGGGGGCGGCCTAAGAGTTTTTATTAATTTTCGTTCGGTTCTAACTCTCTCTCTCTCTCTCTCTCTCTGACATATACCATGTGACATAAATGGTATTTATATTTCATGATTTAATATTAATTTCTATATTTAATTTCAGATTTACTTATTCCATGATATATGTATTTCTCTAATTTTGAAATGTTTGGGCTCCTTTAAGACAGTAGAATCTTTTCAGCTGACAAATTTGCAGTCTTGGCAGTCTTAATCACTGGGGGATTTTTTCAGGGAACTGTTTGGAGAAATGTGTGCAGTCCAGAACATAAGAACATGAGAACATAAGGATGTGTGATGAACTAGTACTGGAGCAAACTCTTCTGCAGATTTAAGAAACAAAGTCACATACTCATCGACTGTATGTTTGCTTGATTCTACGGTTAGCTTGACCAGCCACTGACTGGATGCATTTACGCAGGCATCAGTTTTGAGCACATCAGCACAAAAGAGCGAAGTGGAGACACAGCAGCTGGGATGTGGTTCAGTAGCTTATTTTGTTCAGATGGAGGGCATAAAGACAAAGGGAACTAATAGCATTACTTTAGGCGTCTGGCCAATTATTTCTAATGGGATTTTGTCAAAATGTCTTTGTAAATGAGTCCCCATTGCAATGAAGCACAGCTCAACAATTTTACAGCCTTCAGGCTGGCGGTACTTTGTATTCATGGAAACAACACTTTGGTTAATAGAATTTATACATCCTTCCATTCAAAATGAGTACCTACTAAGCACCTACTAACTCTTCCTCTAACTTCCTCTCCAAAGTCATATTTGGAGATAAAAGATGGCTTCAAACAAAAGGAAAAATAAAACATATAGATGATCAATTAGTACACTGTAACAAGTACAGTGTTCTTTCACTTCCAATCTCACCCACCCTCCTAGATCTCCCGGTGTTGACGTGGTGGTAGCAGGCGGACTATGGAACTGCCAGTCCGCTGTCCGGAAGGCCGATTTCATCTCGGCCCAGGCCTCACTACTCTCCCTGCAGTTCCTGGCGCTCACGGAGACGTGGAACACTCCCCAGAACACGGCCACCCCTGCTGCTCTCTCCGCTGCCTACACCTTCTCCCATACTCCACGACCCTCAGGTAGAGGTGGAGGGACAGGTATACTGATCTCCCCCTTGTGGAGATTTAGTATTGTTCCTCTTCCTCACTTTTCACCCTCCTCCTTTGAATTTCATGCTGTCACTATCACTGTTCCATGTAAACTGCACATCATTGTTCTTTATCGCCCTCCAGGTCCACTGGGGAGTTTCCTAGATGGGATGGCTACTCAGCGCTTTCCCTGAGGATGGCACTCCCGTCTTACTCCTCGGTGACTTCAACCTGCCGCTGGAGACCTCTCAGGCCTCTGCATTCCTCCCCCTGCTTCAGTCCTTTGACTTCACCATGGCTGAATCCCCATCCACCCACAAGGCCGGTAACCAACTGGACCTAGTCTTCACCAGGAACTGCGCCTCACCCAACATTACGGTATCGCCTCTACATGTGTCTGACCACGGCTTTCTGTGTCTGACCACTCTCCCCCGCTGCCCTGTCAGCTACTGTCCTATCTTCCCTTCCCCCTACTGATGCCTTCTCTCAGCTACCTGCTGAGGAAGCATCATCCACCCTACTTTCCTCTCTCTCCTCCTCCTTTGACTTACTCTGTCCTCTATCCGCTAAACCTGCTCGTCTCCGACCCCCTGCCCCCTGGCTAACCGATTCCATTCGGGCTAACCGACTGAAACTGCGAGCGGCAGACAGGAGATGGAGAAAATCCTAATCCCCTGTAGCTCTGTCTGATTTCCACACACTCCTGGCTTCCTTCTCCTCTAATCTCTCCTCTGCTAAATCTGCATTTTTCCTTTCTAAGATTCAATCTTCTGTCTCCAACCCACGTAAACTCTATTCTACGTTTTCCTCTCTCCTCACCCCTCCTCCTCCCCCACCCCCTCCTCTCTAACCGCCGATGACTTCTCATCCTTCTTTCAATAGAAGGTCGATGTCATTCACAACTCCTTCCCCCCAACCTCTCCCTCACCCATCTCACTACCTAAACCTCCCTTCTCGCCCCTTCCTGACACAGACATCCTTCAACTTGTTGACATCCGTCCCACCACCTGCCCTCTTGATCCCATTCCTTCCCCCCTCTTCCAGTCCATTGCTATGGACATCCTCCACTTTGTCTCCAATGTCATTAACTCCTCTCTTTCCTCTGGCTCTGTCCCCTCCTTCCTCAAATGCGCTCATGTTGTCCCCCTCCTCAAAAAACCCTCTCTGAATCCTGCTGTCATCTCTAACTAACGACTTGTCTCTCTCCTCCCATTTCTTTCCAAAACATTAGAGCGGGCTGTCTATAATCAACTGTCTGCTCATCTCTTACAGAACGACCTGCTTGATCTCAACCAATCTGGGTTCAGAGCAGGCCACTCCACAGAGACTGCTCTCCTTGCGGTCACTGAGGCTCTTCACGGGGCTAAGTCCCAATCCCTTAGCTCCGTCCTCCTCCTCTTCGACCTGTCGGCGGCATTCAACACCGTGGACCACCGGATCCTGCTCTCATCTCTTGTCGAGATGGGAATCTCTGGATCTGCATTGACATGGTTTGAGTCCTACCTGGCTGACCGGTCCTACCAGGTGGCCTGGAGAGGATCCCTCTCATCTCCCCACACCCTCTCTACCGGAGTCCCGCAGGGCTCGGTGCTAGGCCCCGTCCTATTCTCTCTGTACACCAAGTCACTTGGCTCTGTTATTTCTGCTGATGATTTTTCCTATCACTGTTATGCTGATGACACTCAACTCTTTCTCTCCTTCCCTCCATCTGATACCCAGGTCCCAGCACGGATCTCTGCATGCTTGGCTGACATCTCCGCATGGATGTCCACCCACCACCTGAAGCTGAACCTGGGGAAGACAGAGCTGCTCTTCTTCCCTGCGAAGGGCTCCCCGACGATTGATGCGTCAATCACCGTGGAAGGCTCCATAGTGTCTCCGTCTCAGTCTGCCAGGAGCCTTGGAGTGACCCTGGACAACCAGCTGTGCTTCTCGAGCCATATTGCAGCGATCACTCGGACCTGCCGTCTCTCCCTCCACAACATCCAGAGGATCCGACCGTTCCTCACCCAAGAGGCCACTCAACTCCTGGTCCAGGCCCTGGTGATCTCACGTCTGGACTACTGCAATTCCTTGCTGGCAGGCCTTCCGGCCTGTGCCATCAAGCCTCTGCAACTAGTCCAGAACGCTGCCGCCGCCTGGTGTTCAACCAGCCGAAGTTCACCCACGTCACCCTCTACTCTCCTCTCTGCACTGGCTCCCCATCGCAGCACGCATCAGATTCAAGTCACTGGTGCTTGCTTTTCAAGCGGCCAGAGGTACTGCTCCCCATATACCTCCAGTCACTCATCACTCCCTACACCCTGCCCAGACTCCTCCGCTCCGCCTCCTCTGGCAAACTGACTGCCCCATCCCTCCGGGCGCCTAGCAGCCGCTCCTCGCGGTCTCGCCTCTTCTCTGTCCTGGTCCCTCGCTGGTGGAACGACCTCCCACAATCGGTCAGGACTGCGGAATCACTTCCAATCTTCCGCAAGAGACTCAAAACCCACCTCTTCAGACTCCACTACCACTGAACACTGTCCATCCAGTCAATCTGTCGTCACCACTGTTTACTTGTTCTACACTAAAAAAAAAACCTGCAATGATGTCTATTGCTGTATTACTGCACTGATCTTGTACGCTAACTATGATTGTTCTTACCTTGTATTAATGCACATCTTGTAAGTCGCTCTGGATAAGAGCGTCTGCTAAATGCTTAAAATGTAATGTAATGTAATGTGGAACATCTTGAACATCCAGGCCAAAAAAGAAAAGAAGAGAAAATAAAATAAAATAATTGTAATGAGCGGTGTTGGAAAATGACCAAAAAATGTTTTTAGGCTAAATATCACACGCAACTCAAGAAAATGACTTATTTTGAAGATTTTATTTTGGATTGAAATAACACAAAAAAGCCAAAAATTTTATCCTAGCTCCTCTGGAGCCTGGATCTTCAACTGTAGCGTTCCTCCCTGTGCTGGACAGCTAAGTTGTTTACCAGCCAACAAACACAAAGGAAGAAACAACTGAGCTCAGCTTTAGATGTGGTGGGGTTGTCATGGCTTGGCGATATCCATCCTTTTATTTTCCCTTCTTGGTCTTTGCAACACAGCCTGGTCTTGCTCCTTCCACACCCCACACCACATGTGTGTTCTTCCCCATCTTTAAAGCCAGACCCAGGCGTGGCTTAATGACCTGCACCAGCTGATCAGTCTCCATCCTTTCTTGCATGTGGGTGGAGCCAGCATGCTGGGGTGTACCGCCTGTCACAGACCAGGTCCCTCCACTCGTTACATTATATTTATAAAATTATTACTTCAAGAAACTTGTGAAACACAACAGTGACTGTTAAAAAGACTACTAGTCCTGTGCATATGTATTGGTTTATCTGCAGTTTACCACTTTCGTGAATGTTTGCTCCCTTGGTTTTTCCTTCTTACACATGAAGAGATCTCTCTCTCTCTCTCTCTCTCTCTCTCTCTCTCTCTCTCTCTCTCTCTCTCTCTCTCTCTCTCTCTCTCTCTCTCTCTCTCTCTCAACCGCCCCCCCCTCTCTCCCTTCCTGTATGTGTATTTAGAGTGCCTATAGAAAGTCTACACACCCTTTTAAAATATTCACATTTTGTTGCCTTACATCCTGGAATTAAAAGACATCAAAGCAGACCACATTTACTAGACTAGACTATGAACATATTTTAGAGTGTTTACATCCTCAAATACTGCAGCTTGAGATATACATTTTGTCATCCACCAGGAGGAGACATTCTGGAAACATTCTGGTATCTCATGACAACATACTGCATCGGTGTGAGAAGATACAGATTTCTGAGTGACATGCACTGAAGAACTGAATTCCTTTAAAGAAAATGATAATCAGCTGCTGAATGTGCAATCCTGAGGTAACTGAAATTAATATCCACAAGAGAACAAAAGCATATCACTTTTTTCATTAAGTTTCATTGACTATTGTAGTCATCATGTTGGAAGAAACAGACTTATTTTCAAAACTGTACACATAAAGCATAAGTATGTCACATAAGAATGCATAATGAACAGGCCATTTGGCCCATCTAGGCTCTTCATTTCCTAGTCTAAAGATTATCCAGTATTTATCAAGCACTGCATCAAGCCTTGACTTGAATATCCCAAGTGTTTCTGCCTTCACTACATGACCTGGCAGGCTCTTCCACGCATTGACAACTCTCAATGTAAAAAAATACTTCCTGATATCAGTGCGGAATTTACATTTAGCTAATTGCCCGAATTTTTTATTCTGCTGACTGAACTCAACCTGAAAAATCTTTGCTAGTTCACTTTTGTAATCCATCCATCCATCCATTATCTAAGCCGCTTATTCCTGGTCAGGGTCGCGGGGGGGTGCTGGAGCCTATCCCAGCATGCGTTCCGGGGGAGAGGCAGGAATACACCCTGGACAGGTCGCCAATCCATCGCAGGGCACACACACCATTCACTCACACACTCATACCTACGGGCAATTTAGACTCTCCAATTAGCCTAACGTGCATGTCTTTGGACTGTGGGAGGAAACCGGAGTACCCGGAGGAAACCCACGCGGACACGGGGAGAACATGCAAACTCCGCACAGAAAGGCCCCCGGCCTGGATTCGAACCCGAGACCTTCTTGCTGTGAGGTGACAGCGCTATCCACTGCACCACCGTGCCGCCACTTTTGTAATCCCTTTTATGAATTTAAAACCCTCAATAAAATCCCCCCTTAGTCTCCTTTAGCTAAACTTGAATAGATTAAGCGTCTTAAGGCTTTCCTTGTAACTTCTACCTTTAATACCAGGAATCAATTTAATTGCCCTTCTTTATACTTTTTCCAAGAGCTTGTAAAGGCATTACATAACATCAATATGACCTTCTTTGAGTTATACTCAATACATTTTGCTATATATCATAGCCTCCCATTGGTCTTTTTCACTGCTACAGCACAATGCTTAGCTGCATATAGTCTTTGATCGACTATAACTCCCAAGTCTGTAAAATATTTATATATCACAGATTGGCAGAGGCCAGTGTCCCAGACCTCTAGGGAAACCGCCCCCAAACAGGAGCCGGCCAAAGTTGCCACAAAGCCAGGGAAAGCAATGAATTTCAAAGCCACTGAATTTTAATCAACCAACCAAAAAGAAGAAGAGGCACGTGACCCTACATCCTTTTAATGTATATCATTAATGACAAGAAAGTACACCCACATTTCTGTACAAAACAAACTTGTCTTCCCCAAACCCCAACATAACAATGTTCGGTGTCGCCACAACACTCATCATATGAGCGTAATTGTAATGACAATCTTGATAATCTTGATAATATGATTGTGTATGTTGGATGCATCTTGGGAGAGACCAGCTTGGCTTGATATATTTTTCTTCCATTTTCTCTATTTCATGATTGTATCATGTCACTTTTTTGTGTAGGATTTAGTATTTGTCAAGGTAGTTGAACCTAGGTCTGTAGCCTTGACATAGAATTTGACACTGTCTTTGTCAAAGTGTTCTGATATATAATAAACCAGCTCTTAATTTTAATCTGATTGATTGAGTGGTATATTTTGATGAAGGTTGATCCATCAGATTGCTCTGCCTATCAAAGTATTCAGTAATTTAATTGATAATTGGCATCCTATGTAATAATTATTAAATCAAGTAAAATGTAGGATGAACGAGGGGTTTTAATACTTAACACTTTGTTGTACGTCGCTCTGGATAAGAGCGTCTGCAAAATGCCTGTAATGTAATGTAATGTAATACATAATACCGGTATTCATGGTACTGTAACTTAGGGAATTTGACCATTAAGACTACTATTAAGAATTCCCTTTTTTTAATTAAATTCTCACTTGCCCGACAGTATGCCCCCCACACATGTTTCCCCAGGCATACCCAATTTTCTATAAACTATATATACATATATATATATACAATGCCCCTTTTAAGTCTATACCCAGTATCAAAAATGTCACCTTTTGTTGCCTTACAGACTGAAATGAACACATATTAAATCATGCATTTTCCACCTTTAATGTACACATTGTACCGTACAACTGAAACGTACTGTACAACAAGTGAAAAAGATTTCTCAAAATTTCTAAACATAACTTAAAAATTGAAAACTAGAATAACTTGGATTGATAAGTCTACACCCCACTGAGTTAGTACTTGGTAGAAGCACCCTTTACTTGAATTACAGCCATGTTTTCAAATACGGACAAACAAAAAAAACCTCACTATAAGTAGGTTCTTGGAAAAGATAAGGTCATTGAAGCTAGAAAGGAATTTGCTTTATCACAGACAGTACCCTTGAAATTACATCAGCTGGGGTTAATCTGAAATATTTGCAATACATTTAAATGCCTGTATTTGGTTTTACTGCATTCAAGGGATGATTGACATAACTCTGACTCTGGAACAGATTCAAAGATGACTCCACGCAGAGTTTTGCTGAAATTTAATATTTAATAAAACCTGTTGATGGAAAATAAAACATCCATTCATTGTTTACCAGGAAAAGCTTAAGTGTTCAATCGAGGAAGTGTGGTCTGTGACACACTGCGGCCAAGATGAAAAGCAATCAGGAAATGAGACATAATGTATAGTATACATTGTACATAATGTATAGAATGTGGTGGAATAGGGATGTGAGCTTTTCCTGGCTGACTTCCTCTGACAAAATGTGTTCACAAAGTGTTACTGTCTTCCCTCACTGTTGCTCTTCCTTATTCTATGTTTTGTAAATACAGAGTTTTTGATACTGAAACGGTGATTGAAATGAAGTATGCATCAGTCAGTGAGTATCACCCACTGAGCGCTACATGCTTTCCTTGCTTGTTAATATCAGCTGTTTGTCTTGCACTTGTGGTTGAGAGAAAATACAGTTTGAAAAGTACCCTGGCAATATTTATATGGCTACAGAGCCTTTCTTTTTAGCAGCATTACAGTGATCATCCCAGATAGTCACGTGACGCTCTCCTTACTCCATAGAGAAAGGGGCACAACCGGCATTGTCAGCTGGTGGACTGCGTTCAGGGCTGGTGTTGAGGATTGACATCCTCTGACTGTAAAGCACTGACATAGCTACTGTCGGGGAGGCACGCTTTGTGATCCTGCGCAGGCAAACAGAATATGACCCAGCCTAACATAAATACTCATAAACAAACACTGTGCCTTCTTTGACAGGTGTTATTACCGTTCGAATGAAACCAGGGCACCAAGGTATGTGTCATTGGCAGCCAGCGCAGTCCGTATTGGATCAGCACACTTACATGCCTACGTCACATACCACAATTTTGGGATTGTACCTGTATCAGGCACACCAGAGAAAAGGTGTGATTGGCCTTTTTCACACGATTGGCCTTGTCACATGTTAGCAACATTCTTGCTTGAGCATATTATGTCTCCAAATATCACCTCAAACACATCTCAGTATAAACCAAGCTGTTCTCCCCAGGCCCCATTTAAGTTTGGTGTCACCACGATTCTAATCATGAGAAGACAATTCCAACAATCACCTTGAAAATATATCTTGTGGCAGTAAGTGATCCAAAGCAAAAATATAAAACGGGGTCTGAACCTGGTTTGCACTGGGCCTAACCCCCCTTTCCCCGTAAATTAATCATGTATGGACTAAAGAGGGAGGGAGCCAACCCCCCCTCTCCAAACACTTAAAGGGTGACCCCTTGATGGCTTGAGCTCAGTTTTTTTGCAGTTCAGAAGAGTCTAGCAATTCAAGGGTGATTCTACAATTCCAGCATTCTTGGGAGATCTGGTCCCAGCTCACAATTTGGCTGTGTGTGTTTGCATTTGGAGAGACAAACTCGGTTTGGTATAATTTTCTTCCATTTCATCTCTTTTGTGATTGATACATGTCAATTTTATGTCTAGGATTTAGTATTTGTTAAGGAAGTTGAACCTATGTCTGTAGATTGGACGTTGAATATTTTGTCTTTGTCTAAGTGTTGTAACTTAATAAAACAGTTCTTAATTTTAATTACATTTTGAGTTGTATATTTTGATGAAGGTTGATCCACCAGATGACTCTGCCTATCAACAGATTTGATGATTTAATTGATAATTGGTATCCTGTGTAAAAATGACTATATTAAATCAAATCAAATATATTTATATATACAGTATCTAGGCTAAATGAGAGATTTTAACATGTAATACCACTTGTGTTCAGTATTAAGAGTGCTGAACTTTAAACAAGGTCATTTGACTGTTAGGCTACTGGATTCAGGGAATAAACCATTTTTATTCAAACTTCACTATTCCGACACTACCAATGCTATGAGCCAAAACACACTTAAACTCCCTTACTTTCTATGACCAGTAAGCATAGCTGTGTAGCAAGGTTTATGTTATGGTTAGAAACACACATGGATATGGATGCATATTTGGTAAATGGAATCTCTTCGCCAAGAATATGTTCCCTGATTGCTGATCAACTGTTAATTAGGGATGCTTACACCAGCAAACAGCTGCAGCAATGTTTAGCTAATATTAGCAAGCTAGTTAATCTGTTTTTTTGACTTAGCTACTGAAACTGTTTTGAAGAAAACTGAGAATGGGCTGTGATCGTATAACATTGGGGCTAACTGGAACTTATCTTATTTTTGAACTATGTCTTTATAATAGGTGTTTGAAAATGTCTCAATGAAAGTTAGGATGAAAAGTAGCTAGCAACAGCGACTCTAAAGTACTTCGTAATCAAATTAACTTGGGAGAGCTGGAGCGCATCACCTTAGCGGAGGGGAAGGGTTAGGAGAACACTATGCCACTTTCTGACCAATCATTAATACCATCTAATTATAATGATTGGTTGATCTATTGATAACCAGGTAGTCCTGCTCACTGGAAATATCCTCATGTTAGTGGAAATATTATCTTGTATGTGTAAGATAGCTCTTACATTTTGTGTACAAGAAAACGCACAACTTTTATTGTGTGCGCACAATGAAAAAACTACAAACATTTTCACCATGTTATGGGGGCTCTGTACAATATTGCTGTGCATTTTAATATCTTATTTTCCATTTTTAAACCATAAGGCTAAACATATCCTATACTCTGTCTAAATACACATGCAAAAAACACGTGCACACACACTCACATGTGGACACAGACACATGTACACCAGCATGCACAAACACATGCTCACACAAAGGCGCACACATCTTCAGAAGAGTTCCTTTGTAACAGATCCCAGTGAAACCTGCCATGTGCTTGAACATACTGTTTTAGGCCTCTACTTACCCACCGGCAGTCTCTACATAAATGAATGAAAGAAATGTATGCAAGTTCAACCTGCCATGTGACATTTGACAGGAATATGAATTAGCAATATAATTTCAATCTTTAGCATTAGAATCTTACAGCATTACAATTAGAATCGTTAGCATTAGAATCTTACAGCATTAGACTTAGAATCTTTAGCATTACAATCTTACAGCATTACAATTAGAATGACCATGTACAGCATTATAAATATTGGAAATAATAATAGGTTGTCATATAAAAACTGGATGTGAATTTGTATTTGTAAGTGAAATAACTGAAATGGAGTGACAGCCTCGTCCTTCTGGAGCTAGCCGTAGAAAAGGCTAAACTGTCTTGCCTTCTGCTACTAAATCATGCATTAAAAATTGAACAGTGATGTTTGATTTATGACCCAACTTTTAACGCTTCAGCTGTGGGTATGAGGCAACGGGCTGAGGCAATTAAAGCTGTGTGACTGCACTGTGTACTCCTGCTGGCTAGAGCCGGGTGTCCATGGCAACCGCTCAGGAATGAGTCATCAGAGGCGGTTGTGGGAGCAAAAATAATGGCAAAATGTTGTACAAAAATGGGCATGTGAGAGTCTCAAGTTGATCAATTAGAGCAAGGCATACTGAAGCCTTACCTTTGCACTGATTTATTTTACTCTTATCTGTGTTATAGATGTGTGTAAAGAGAGTAGGAATTTATCCATTTATCAATATGGAGATTACTCCTAAATAAACTCAAAAGTTTTTGCTTACTGAGTGATTATTTGCCTAAGGAGTATAGGTTGCCTTACTGAGTGATTATTTGCCTAAGGACTATTGATTGTCTTACTGAGTGATTATTTGTCTTAGGAGTTGTGGTTGCTCCTTCAATTTGTGAACCAAGAACCAACCAACTCCAAATATTAAACCAGTAAAAAATTATTTTATTAGAAAATTGACCTTGTATTATTTTTGTGGTGATACTACTTTTAAACCCAATTTTCATTAAATGTATGTAGTTATCCAAAAAAAGTTTTAAAAAAACTTCAAGAAAATGATAGATGGCCGTCAAAAAGGTCCACCTCAACATTGTCATGATCGAATGTATACTTGGTGTAATTAGAAATGTTCTAGACAATAAAGTATTGATTATTGGTTCATTTCTAGATGCTTAGAAGAGAATAACTTGCCTGTTGATATTTATTGTAATAGAGCAATTCATATTCCAGTCACACTTTGACCAGCAGATAATACAGATTTGAACAAAGATTCATTTTTGAAATGTAAGAAATGTCTTCAAACTTGACTAGGTTAAAACAGAACAGTATTTTCATATTGGTATGTTGTTACCATTTGCACCATACTAAGATTTGCATAGTTAACTTATGGTCATGCTTTAGTGATGATGCGTGCACACTTGCTGGTCTGGGAGAGTTGCTCAGCCTCGTCACTGTGCTCATATTTCTCTTGTGGGTGCGCTTATGTTCTCTTGCATTGTAAGTAGCTCTGTAAAAGAGCACCTGCTCAATGTAATGTAATCTGGAAGAAAAACTCTGAATTATATTGGGAAATAATAGTTAATGAAGCAGAAAGCATTTCTGTATTATTCTTTAGTTTAGATGCAAATGGCTGAATGAAGAAACAGGACCCTAGGGGCTTTTACAGAACATAGAGTTATCAGCAGTGCCAGTCTCCTTAATGATTAAATTCACTCCAAAAGCTGCAACATGCAGAATGGAAAGAGGGGCCAAGGATATAATCATGTGGGACACCTCCATTAAAACAGGATGCGGTGGTGAGAATGAAACGGTCCTCCAGAGGTCTCTGCACTCATACATTAGGCTGAATTTCCACACCCTGAATCTGTTTGGCTTTATATTACTCATCAATGTTATATGATCTAGTGTTGAGATCTGCAGTCAAAATATCAATTTTATTTCCTAGTGCGCGCCTTTAAATATGAATGTGCTCTCTAGAGTTACAGATTTACTTTGGGAAATCTCAGGGATCGATATCTATGCCTCTGAGTCTAAACCTCAATCAAACTGATACTGAGATAGCTTTTTTAGGATAAGACCAATAAAAGAAAAATATTGACTACTGATTGCCAGGTTCTTTTGTAGAGTGAAATTATGTTACTATCAGTGGGACATTTATAACCAATTCACTGAATGTATGCAAACTAAACCTTTGTAAAATAAGGTAACTATGCAATTAACTGGCTGTAGAGTTGCCCACTGAGCCCAAGGCCTCAGTTGACAGGGTTCCCCCTGCCTCATGTCACAGATCTGGCAAACTGTTCCACGCATTGACAGCTCCCAGTATAAAAAAATCATTCCTTATATTAAATATTCCTGATACAAATTTAAGACAGGATTTTTTTTATGGGTGGAGCAAAATAAGAATTTATTCAGTTTGAAAAGGGATTGGAGTAGTAGGATTTACAACATAGCAGGAGTAGTAGTTGATTGAAGTCTGTCAGTCAGGATCTAGGCATTGGGCTGTATCAGTAAAAAAAAAGACTCAGACTCTTAATATATTCAAGCTTAGAAAAAAGGAAGCATGGATTTCATCTGGGTTTTTCAATGAATAAAAGGAACCCTTTCAGGTTGAGTTCTGTCAGGGAGCATAGGTGGAAATTATTAAAGGTAAATTAGGAATTCTTTTTTATACTGGGAGTTGTCAATACGTGGAACTGCTTGCCGGAGATTGGCATTGGAACTGGTGTTATGGTCAGATGAGACCAAAATGTACATCAGATGAAGGACTCTTATGTTGAAAAGGTTCTAGATCTACAGTGAATTATGGTGCATCATTTTTGCATCTACTGGTCCTGGGGATCTTGAAAATGGAATCATGAAATCCAGTAAGTACCAAGACATTTTGGGCAAAAACCTGGTTCCCCCTGCCAGGACGCTGAAAGCAAATTAAGCTTTCAGCAAGACAGTTATCCCAAGGATACCTCAAAATCCATCAGGACATGGTTAACTCACCACTGAATTACTGTTTTGCAATGGCCATCTCAGTCTGCAGTCTTGAAGAGGGCAGTACAGAAGCAATGGCCAAAGGATCTTGAAAGATTCTGTATGGAAGAATGGTCAAAGATCCCCCTCAATATGTTCCCCAATCTAATGAAATACTACAGAAGATGAAATATTAATGCAAATTAATTTTTGTTGGATTTTATTTAAAATAATTATTAGGGGTTTGAATAATTGTGACATATATATTTTTTGGAAATAAAAATATTACTCCTTAAAGAACATTTTATTTTCTGAACAGTATAATAGTATAAAATAATATAATTTAACCTTTTTTAGCATGCAATTTAGCTCATAACCTGTATTGTTTCTTTTATATAGCCTTTTTTGTTAATCTTTATTAAGTGTCTCTATAATTTCAGACCTGACTGCATATATATTATATTAAAAAGTTAAACACACAGTTTAGACAGCCCCTAAAATTGAAGAGGTGTTCAGCTTCCCCAGAGGAAACTGCCATTTGTCTCTAGAAATTGGTTTTCAGCAGCATGACACAAAATGTATCTTTCCCATCATGCTTTGCACCCAGGTGATACATCAGAAGGTGAAAGTCAAGTGATTGAATATGAGCATCCTATCGTGTATATGCCAGGACAAAATGCAGTTTGTAAGGGTGAAAAGGGGAAACAGGAGGAAAAAGGGAAAACGTGACAGATTATTTTATCTCTGAGATACCTGAACATGCTCATTTGAGAGCAATGACTGCCAACACCATACTCAAAAATAGATAACAGCAAATCAATAATCAAGAACAGCATATAATTATTTTCCCCTGACTTGCCATTTGGGAAAGTGCAATGTGATTAACAGAGTTTCACATAAATCGTCCATTATGAAATAGCGGTGAGGTGTTGATTGGTCTCGATAGGTGTTGGAGCACATTGATGTGATGAGAACATTGGAACATTTTTTCTGTACAGACTGGGCTCTCTCTGTCCATCCATGCATCTGAGCTGAAATCCTTCCCATTTCTGCTGACTTTATAAAGCCCTAAACCTACTCCTGCAGTATGTTGCAAACATCATCTGCAAATGACAAAGTATGACATTGCATTTGTGTTGCTGGATTCACCGGTTTCCAGGGAGACTTTGAAATAAGACTTCTGCTTATATAATGATGAAGATTTTGTTTATTGAATATGACTTCCATTGTTCAGTTGATAAGGTGTGTGTGGGGGGAAGTGCTTGCTAGCTTGTGGTGTGTACAATTAGTCTCATCCAAATTGCACATTTTTTGCTATATTAACCTATGCCACCCACCACTAAAAAAAGCAATTTCTGCCTGCTTTTCCTAAATATGGCCTCATAACTTTGTAATAAAACACTGCACAGACATGGTTGATGACAGGTTTTGAAGGACACATGTGTACCATCAAGACCTATGAAATATGTAATATATTCATGATATACACTTAAAGTACATGAACATTTAAAAACATCATAAATAGTTTCACACTGTCGCTTCGCCCTGCGTCACCTGCCGTCGCCAGCTCTCATTGAACATTAATGACTTCCGGCCACTTTCTTCGCTTTCATTGTTTCTGGTGGACGTGCACCTTGAGAGGGGAGAGCACAGGAAATAATCTTAAAATACGTAATTGGCACGTCAAATATACAACAATTTAAAATCCCAATAAAATGCATAATTAATATAACAGCAATGAAAGAGCTATTTTACTGCTTTCTATTAAATGCCCAACAACTCCAGTCACAAGTGTCTTTCACAAGATGACAAAATTGTCACCAGATGGCACATTTAAGTCATAGTGGTGAATGGAGATGGTTCTGCATGGTTTAGGAAATAATCGCAGCAGTTGTGTTGTGGGAGCCTGTGAAAACAGTGAAATGAAACAAAGCAACAATAAAGGGCAGAGTTCATAGTACAATATTCTCTGTTTGTTTCTGCCCTGAGAAATTTTAAGGATTAATACAGCGTGGCCAAATATCGCAATAGATTTAAATCAAAGGTGTGCTGAACAGGAGTGCCTCTGGGATCATTTTTTTTAATGAATCTCAGAGTGCAGAGTACAGCCATCAGCATCACTCTAAAATGGTCCTGCTCCCTGCAAAGCAATGAGACTCTGGTTAGACATACGCTCTATTGAAACTTACTTACTTGTGAGATTTATGATGAAAAAAGAGACAGCAGCATAGTGTGGAGGTAATTTCTTACCCTCTCCCCCACATGTCACATGCTACAGTGGTTGTTTAACCTTACTGTTTTCATAGAGGAGTCCATGACAGCCAAAAAAGGGCTTCTGTTCCATTCTGTTCCATCCAGACTGGAGGGCAGCCAGTTGTGTACAGCAGCAAACATTAACCTTTTCAATGCAAATTACAAGAGGCTATTATTTTTCTCCTGTTAAGCTGAAATAAAGGTCAGGCCTGTCATAGCTACACAAATAAAGCATGGTAATCGGACAGCCAGTTCATGTTTTAAAAAGTTACTGTAATGAGTACAATGAATGCTAGTTTGGATACCTTTTTAACCCCAATCAGTGCCAAATCCTATTGATGTGGCAATCTCATTCTGTGACTATACTGGCATTGGAGGTAATCTCAAAATATTTTACCTACAAGATGAAAGCCCTTCAGCATGCGGGTGTATTTTCATACCTTTTAACTTTGAGGAAAGTATTTCATATTTATTTTCTTCTCGTTGGTATGAGAGAGATTTAATACCAGGTAGATATGCCAGTCTGATATTAATACAAATCTTCCTGTCAGCAATCTCAGAGTTGAATTTGTAAGGTTATTTCATTCTTGTGCTATCCTTCAAAATGAGTTGCTTGTTAAGTTGTGAAGAAGTTCAATGAGAGGTAAATAAGGGATTTGTGTGTGGAGGTGGTTGTTACAGCTGTTGTTACAGCTGAGGCCCATGAGCTTGGCAGAATCACAGTACAGGGTTAATAAAAACAAGATTAACAGCCTTGGCAGCGATTTCCTCATAACAAACATCAACATTCACGTATCAATTTCATTTGTGCTTCACGCCGGTAGGTTTAAACAGTGAGTGAGGTGGCAACAGGGTTTTAGCATCTCCTGGTGGTGAAAGAAAGAGTAACATCTTGCTATATGAACAATATTGAACTGTACAAACCTTAAATATCACAATTACATATTAATATCAGGATAACTATAAATGTTTACAACTACTTACTGTATACATATGCCTACTTTAACATGTGCAAACAGATGTTTACCAAAAATGTTGAAACCTTAGGTGGTACAGTGCTATTACAATCTTGAGTCAGTTTATGTACAATGTGAGTTGCTTCAGCAAAATACCCTGCTGTATAAATAGGTAACATATAAATTATAATCTATATAATGTACTCTGCATAACATACCAGAAAGACTCCTATAGTCTCAGTTAAGTGAAATAGTATCCCTAAAGTGAAAGGTATCCTTTATCAAATGTGGTTGGAATGACATTGATACTGTATGTTAGGAGGAATTGTTAGGTGTATATGTGAAATTGCACATTTGAAGATTGAACTGTGCACTGTGTATTTTAAATATCTTAAAATGTGCATAGCTGCATGGTTAAAATACAGAATGCAAGAAAAAATGACAAAAATACATTTAAAAAAATTATATATGTAAATCATATGACATATGAATAGATTTTGAGTTCCCCATTCCATGTTCCTCCTCTTGAGACAACCCACACCACACACCCAGGAGCACTGCACCCTGTGCACTCCTCTGATGCACTCTCCCAAGAGCCAATTAATATTTTACACATTACAGGACACCCACACAGTACTACAGGAAAGCCAGTGACTATTTTGCACACTACAGGCCACCCACACAGTACTACAGGGGGGGCAGTGACTATTTTGCACACTACAGGCCACCCACACAGTACTACAGGGGGGCCAGTGACTATTTTGCACACTACAGGCCACCCACACAGTACTACAGGAGAGCCAGTGGCTATTTTGCACACTACAGGCCACCCACACAGTACTACAGGAGAGCCAATGACTATTTTACACATTAGAAGGCAACCCACACAGTACTAAAGGAGAGCCAGTGAATATTTTACACACTACAGGCCACCCACACAGTACTACAGGAGAGCTAGCACTGACTGCCGGACAGGCGTGTCCCTCACTGGTAACAGCCCGCGAGCGCTTGGTGCATTATTTTAAAAGCTGGAAATCTGAGGAACCCCGGCCTATTTAAACCCACTCTACCCCTGACGGAACAAGGCCAGCCATGTCCCACCACTCCAGAATGACTGAGCCACTGGGAGCTCTTTTCTCACAATCATTACCAGCAATTTAATTTTACTTACTTTATTTGACGTTGTCGGGAAGGCATTTTATGATCCTGTTCAGGCAAACAGTATATAGCCTGGCCTAACATAAATCTTGTTGGTTTGTACATTTGCAAATATTATAATTTTGTGGAAATAATGAATGATCAGATAATCACGCTGATTCCATGTGCAATTAAAAGTGCAATTTTCAGGACTATCTTTGAGAGTCCCTGTAAGATACTGCATACTTATTTTTTTAAATGCTTGCATTCATATCCTGTTAACTTGTGCATTGTGACAGTAAAGCAGTATTGGTTTCTATCAGGGAGGATGTTTCAGCTGTAAAGGGTGAGATATTGTACCACACTGAGTCGCAGTGTGCTGATGAAGCTGCTGCTCTCTGGCGTCTGGTCCCATGTGAGGAACTGCTGATTGGCACCTGCATTGGAATATCAACATACTTCACCAATGAGTAAACTTGACCTACCACACCCCACACGTTTCAATGTCCTCAAATATATCTAAAATTGTTCACTGGACTTATAATAATGAATTCTGGTTAGGGCAGGAAAGGTTTTCAGTTTGAATCCCTGTTCCGTTGTTGTACATTTGAGAAAGGTATTTATTTATTTAAATTATTTGTTTATTTGTCAGGGACATGGGAAAAGGCATTGTTGCAATGTAAAAACACAAGCATCAGTGCATTGCATTACATGTTTATAGCCCCAAAGCTAATTTCCAACACTTCCGCAATAAATGACAGAAAAAATACGTATCTAAAAATAAAAAGCCACAAAACATATGCACGAACACATTAGGAAAAAGTACATCTGCTCAATACAGCAAAACAGCAAATAATAAAACAAAACAAAACAAGCAACTGTAAATGACATAATGAGAGCATCCACACATACTTAATTCATACAAAATGACTCCGATCTGCCTGAGTATCCAATTTTATAGGGGGACATTATGAAAAATGTGAGCTATTGAAATTGCCATGGATAAAAAGGAAAGAAATCTGATAAGCAAATAGTCTGGACTGAGAACCAAGATGACCCTAGGATATGTGGCCTTGATCACATACAGGTAAAACAGGTATCTGCTACTTTATACCACCTGAATTATACCTTGTGCAATCATCAAGCATATATTTTTGCAATCATAAAGTATAAATATTGTTGTATCCTTCATTGGCTTTCCCCAAGATGGAGTAGTCTAAAATCTTGGGTAAAGATGTAATATTTTGCCCTCCTGTTAATATTGTATCACACATACGAGTTACACTTCTTTATTGTTTGATCTCAGAAATGATTTTCCTTTCGAACTACCTGCACTGTGACCTTGCTGTAACCTCTGAAGCCATAGAATCTGACCCACAGCACCTGATCCACTGTTGATGACTCGGCTTGACCTTAATCTACGCACCTCTGTTTTTAATCCAAATGGCTGAAATAAGAGCACAGTCCATTCCTATTTAAAATATATATTACCTTTTGGATCTGCTGCCACAAGTTAAATACTCGTTAACAGCCTACCAGAAAACAGAGGCTCTAGTTCCTCTCTAATTAGCTTGTGCACCTGTGGTGAAGCTTTAGAGTTAGGTTGTCACATTCCCTTTGTTCCTGTCTCGTTTTTCCTTTGTCTTGTTTCTCCCTTCTGATTGTTTGTGATAATTGTTTTATTATTTTTCCATCATTCAATTATCATCCCTCATTACTACTCATTATGTTCACCTGTTGCCAATTCCATCGTCCGTTCCGGCACACCAGCTTCCCATCAAGATCATCAGCCCTGCATTATATCGGTTTTCCAGTCATTCATCGTCGGTTTTCCAGTCATTCATCTGTTCAGATGATACCTCGTTGTTTTCCCTTCTTGTAGTTATAAAATCATTAGGTAAAGAAACTTGTTTGTGTAAATGACTTCAGAAAGCCTTATACACAATTTTGTTAACTACTGTTAAATCATATGAAATCTGTGTTTACTGTTCTTGTGTGTTGAGTTATATGCATTATGTTTACCCTTGTTTCTGTAAACAATGTCTACCTTTGTGTTCAGGTTGAACGTTCCTCATCTGTCTGCCAGCTCTGTCCGTCCTGCCAGCCCCGCCTGCCTGCACCAGTGTCGCTCGTCCCATCACTATTCTTGTGTGTTGAGTTATATGTAGCTTGCCCTCCTTTGTGTTCAGGTTCCCTCATCCTGTCTGCCCTCCTGTGCATCCCTTCCATTGTCCCAGCTCATTGTCTTCCATTACCTCTGTCATTACTATTATTATTAAATCATCACTCTCCATTCCACCTTGTCTGTGTCTGCATTTGGGTCCGTTCCTGTCGACATAACATAGGTATATAAGACTGCCACCAGCATATAACACCATTTCACTGATGAAGGCAATATGCTGAAACGTTTGAATCTTTCAGCCTTGTCTTGAAAATAAAACACTGAGTGCGGATCATTTATTGATAAACCCACTAACAATGACCTTGGAAGTGTCCTAAACATGGAGTTGAATGGGTAGTATCAGCAGTCATGGATGAAACTGGGCTTAGAAACATGCTGCTCTTACTGCTGCATTTACATTTCATATGACAGGATGCTATAGATCAATCCATAGCAAACACACAGTGCACAGTGCACACAGTAAATGGGTAGCCTACTCAAACAGATGTATGGCTTTATAAAAAAGGGGCAAAGTCAATATAGCTATTAGTAGTTGCTAAAAAAACATGAACACAATACTACTCGTGACTGTGTTTAATGTCAAATAGGACAAACCAAATGTGTTTTGTTAGTTATGAACACTGTTGTTGTTTTTTGCTATGAATTAGTTTTTGATGCATTAGGTTTCACTACAATTTTCCGCATTTAATAAATATTGTATTTACTCAGGACCTTATTTGACATTTGCAGTTCCCCATAATAGGTCACGATAGTTTTGTTATGCTATGCATAAAAAATGTTATGAGCAGCATATCAAGGAAATACAAGCAACATAGAGAGGTGAATTTCACTCCTTTGCAACGAATATGATGAATATACTATTTAAGAACTTGCGCGTAAATAAGCGTCACATTTGCCAACAGTTTTAAATTATCACGGAAATGTACAAATGTAGTTATGAACCATCATTAATCAGGCAACGACAGGTTAATTTGACCAGTTTATGGTTCATCACTGATCACTGATGTGAAGTGCACTATATAAAACATTGATTTTCCGATAACAGCCTTTTAGAATCAGCGGGAGGACGGGCGTGGCTCTATGACTGTTTCGACGTTATGGCTGTGACTAAGAAACTGCACTAAAATACTTATTTTCCTCGACGCATGCCGAATACCTTCTTGGAGAACTGTCATGTTGGAAACACTGCAAACCAATGTAAAACCTCAGCGTTTGCACTTTTGGCAAGCGCTACTGACAGTGACAGCACGCATGCGCAATACGTCTCCACTGGCTCGGTGCTGAAGTTGGGCGGATGGAAGAAAAACACCTCCGATGGAAATCAAACGGCAGCGTGCAATTTTACTGTGTGGTTTAACAAACAGCAACATAACACACTTTTAAAGTAACCACAACAGCAGACTGCCGTCTAGAATAAAAAGGGTAAGATTACATGTATATTTCTGTATTGCATGGCACCGTATCCCACCCGCTATAGCTTTTTCGTCGTGCATAAAATGAGATTAAAATACAGAATAAAGTGTAGATTGTTTTTTTATTTGGGGTGACTTTCATCCGACACTGAGGCACTTTTACATATTTAAATACTTGTTTCAAATAACAGTGCAGTGTCTGTTGTTAACGGGGTCGTTTTGTCATGCGTGCAGTGACTTAGTTCAGATGCTTCGTATTTTACAGCTGCAACAGCAACGAATGCAAAACACCAAGGCAGCAACAGCGAGATAGGAATACGAATGCAGTAATGACAAGCAGGCATACAAAAACAAATTAGCGATAAGTGAGGTCATTAATTCAGTTCATCTGATGTAGCTATGTTTGAGATGTCGGCCCACATGTTTTATGAATCGCTGTACGTTCTAGCTAGCTCGCTACCTTTTCAGCAACAGTGCTACAAGAGGTGAGATTTAGCTATCAAAGATTTGAATAACGTTTTGTTATCTACGCTTGTGGTCTGAAATAAAACTAAACGCCCACAACGTATACTGCCGCAAACTGGCACTACACAGTTACCACGATGCACATTGGCTCACTTTCAATCAAGAGCCTATGATCTATTTACGAATCAGACTGTCGATCATTTGGCCATGCAATGAAGTCAGCAGTTTATAATGTGGCATATGTATTTGAGTCAATTTGCCAGTTATGTCAAATACGTGAATTTAAGCCATAAAAGCGGCAGTTACATGTTAAACCTACAGACCGTAACAAGCTGCCAATCTGTCTGACCGCCCAAAGTTTAGCTAAATTTAGATGGCATCAGACACACCATTTATATTGCAGTGTACATAAAAATAACCGAACTAACTGGTTATTAAGGTTCTCAGATCTCTATCATGCGCTTTACCCAAGGCTCATTCCTAGCTAGTTAGGTTTTTAATTGAAACAATTAATCACCAGATTAACCTACACTAAAGGTTACATCTATATACTATATTATACTCAGTGACAATATAAATGTATGTTGTAGCATGATTGCAGTTTACAATAGGTCGGCTACAGTAGGTAGCATGCAAACAAGAGGCCTATGATATTGATTCTGTTGTAAATAGAAACATTACAAATGCGTCCTCGTTCCTCTGAAGCCCGATGCATCTTAGAATCAGCAAACACACGCTGTTTATTATATATATATATATCCCTTTTGTAGATTAATGAATGAAAGGAATTGAGTCTTTTGGCACTGACACCTGTGTGCACCCTCTGCGTCTCATTCACCGAGTCCTGCTTGAAGTCTGTATGTGACGAAGAGCTCTATTTTGTTAGTTTAACATGCCTGATCCTTCATTGGAAAAATAGAGCGGAATCTGTACGTGAGCAGGAGCAGGATTCTCAGAGTCAAATTTTGTTCTAAATAAATGAGAGAAAAGCACTATGCTAATTCTCTATTTTAACTATATTTCCTATGTAGGCTACCATCTTATTACAATTAGGAAAATTTCAACAATCAGGACGCCAGCAACACAGTAGGAAGAGATGAAACTTTGGTTGAATTGGTTTCTTCAGAAACCACTATTACCGTAAATAATAGTTCTAAAATTCAGAATGTATTTATGATCCATTTTTTAAATATTGATTATAATACTGACTTGCAATTTAGAGGCCAAATAGAAAATGAGAAAGCCTACACATGGCCTATCCAGAAATCACATTAACAGTTTTTTGCACTAAAGGCTCAAAGTCTCTTGCTAGCAACCACATTAGTGACACCCATGGTCATTTCCAGTAGCCATGTGAAGTAATTGCATTGGGCATCAAAGCTAAAATCATGGTAAATACGGTTCTAGCAAAAAAATCCAAGGTGTGGTCTACACATGCAGTATAAGTGTGTGGCATGAAACAGGAATCTAAATCAGATATGATGGTAAATCCAGTTGATGAATTTCCATGACATTTGCACCCAGTGCAATGAGATGATTATTGAAGAGCCTGCTGTGTTCTGTTTGTCTTTCAGACGTGATGCTCAGGTGCCCTGACCCTCTGTGATGTTACTGATCTCTCCTGCACTGTAAGCCTAGTTACACCGAAGACCTGGAGCACAGAGCCCCTTGCTCACA
This sequence comes from Aldrovandia affinis, assembly GCA_029706075.1. NCBI lineage: Eukaryota > Metazoa > Chordata > Actinopteri > Notacanthiformes > Halosauridae > Aldrovandia > Aldrovandia affinis. The sequence goes on along the minus strand of JAINUG010000139.1, from coordinate 2,014,236 downwards.
GAACGACCCTCGCGACTCCTCCACACACCCCGGGCCTGCCGTCCCAGCGAACACACCCTCTCTCAGGCATGGTGAGGAAGGTGCAGAGTGGAGACGTATCTTCCTGTCCCCTGCCAGTCACCCTGCTTACCTCAGCACCATGAGTCTTCTGCCCGAGTCCACAGATTCCCACTAATCTGCCCGGTAGGTGGGATTCCATCACATCTGGTATGTGACCTCTACAGCGTAGCTAACCTGCTAAACAGACTGTGAGAATGAACAAAACAATATGATGCAGATCACAAGGTTCGAGTCTTAATATTTGGGGCCAATTTACAGTTAAATGCCCAACATTTAGAAAACACAAATTCAAACTTACACATTTCATTGACAATTTTTTCCCAATGTGGATGCGTGGCAGTTATATAGGGAGACCAGTGTTTCAGCATTTCTGCTGTCAGGAAGACAGTGAAGAAGAAAGCCCACATTTACGACCCCCCACGCCCCCTCCCAAAAAGAAACAAGCACCTAAAATAGTATTCAGTGGTTGATTTCATTTTAAATTGCAGGTATTTTCTGTGTTTCACATGTCGGGCCTGTGATACGGCATCCTTGCAGAGCGCTTATGGTTGAGTGGTGTGAGTGGTGGGGGAGGCGGCTGTGCGGTGATCCGTGACCCGTGCCATGCATCATTTGCTGCAGCTCTGGAATGTGTGCAGTAAAGTGCACAGGGGCAGGGCACGCCACCCTGCTGCAAGGATAGGTTGTGCTCAACAATGCTGAGGCAGGGATTGGCAGGCATTCAGGGAGCGGTAGCTTTGAGCATGTTAGCTCAAATTTAACCCAGCGAATTTAAGTTTTATGTGAGTAATAATCCATTCTGGATGCTGCGGGTATGGAAGTGACAGTCCTTCACTCTTAACATAGCTAGGCCTATATATGTTCTCTTTAAATTATATTAGGCAGTTAAGGTAATAGTAATGTTGTGAATAATTCAGCAAAACTAATAAAAGTAACATTTTATAATAAATGTGTTTTGCTAATTGTATGATTTATATATTTATAACTAACATGCGTAACACCCCCTTTCATGTAGCCTATATTGTATCCTTCTTGTTTTAGGCACGCAAATGTGCATTTTAATTGTAGCCTAAGATTTGCCTACAGTTAAGATTAGTGATATAGGCATACTTTAATTACTCATTTCGATATAACCTAAGAACATAATGTCAAAGAAAAAATCTGGAGTATGGCAGCATTTCGTTTTAGTCGCGGACAATCCCAAAAAAGTGGAATGTAAACTTTGCAAGCGCTTTTTCCAAGGCAGGGTTTATCGTTAATAAAACGAGGAGCAGCCTTTTGCCAAAAAATGTGGACAAGCTAGTGTTCCTGTGCCATAACATGAAACGACTGGGGAAGTAGGCCATCGGATGGTCTCCGACTCGAGTAAGTTATTTTCGATAGGCTATAGCCACTTTATGTTCAGCTTTAGGCTACAATTTAAGACATTAGGCTATGTGTGATCATTCGTTTGTTAGCCTATTTCTTTGCAAAAGAGATTTTAAATCCCAATGAGACCAACCTGGTTAATAAAAAAAAACATAGCCTACGCATTAGAATGTGTTATGGTTGTGGTCAAATAAAAGCATCAGCCTATTATGTGGCCATACCGCAACTTCACAAGCGCAACGGCAGAATCTGCAAGGGCAGCATGAACAGGAGGCTCGGAACGGATTACGTTTTTTTTTCTTTCAGGTAATCTTGAACTCCGGCTCCATAAAGTCATTAGCCTACTGTTACTCATTTGTGTCATTCACTTAAGAAAGTTATAAAACATGAGACAAGCGCAGTATGCATATAGTTGTATTTATTAAAACAAATAGGGTGTGTCATAGAAAAAAGTTTCGACCAATCGGAGAAAAACGGACGACTGTTGGTCGACCAAGATTTGTTTTAGTCAGGGACAACCCTATAGGGAAGCTCATTTATAACAAATCTTGGCACATACCCTCAGTGCAGTGATTTGTCATTTGGAAAGCCAACATCTTGAATGGCAAATTTAAATCATGTTTCTCCATAAGGAAGCCCTTTGGGTTAGTCTCCAGAATGTGCAGTGGAGGGTAGAGTAACATTACAATTTGTATTATGGTAATATATTTCTGTATAAATGAATTATTGCAGTTGTGTTCCCAGAAGTTTGACTTCTGGGAAGTAAAGAAGCAAATACACCTTCAGCCCTATAAAGGATATTTCTTGTGTTTGTAGCTAAGTTTTTCCTCTAACCATGTTTAGAATGTTTGGCTAATTAAGAAATATCAAATTAGTTAGCTTACTATAATTTTTATTGAAGATTTTTCAGTAAGTATGGAAAGACCAGAAACTACAGATGCAACAAAATGTCTCCTTAACTTTGACATACAAAATGCAAGTGTTACTTTTTCAATGCAAATACACATTTTCATTAATTTTGGAAATAGTTGCATATGAGCTTAGACTTAAATTTATTTGCTAATCAAAATATACTGAAGGTGCAGTCGCTCAGGTATTTTGTAAGATACGCCTAATGTAGCTAGCTAGCCATTCAGACAGAGGGTGCCTAGTTATGACTCTATATCTCTGTAGCCTGTATTGGTAAAATAAATATGTCCACATTACTGTTATTCCTCCAGAAGCTTCTGGCAGTATATGATATCTGTTTTGTAATATTATATATAGGTCAAGTGAGCTCCCAAAGCAGCTGCCCTAATGCAATGCAGGCTTGACTGAACGTTGAAGATGGAGCCATAATGGCGCCTTTTGTGTTGGCTCTGGACTTACCACTGCATGAGTGCCCAATAGCTACTGACTAGAGGCTTACAGGTTACAATCCATCATCAGTGAGAGATACAACTCCCCTACAAATGGTACTAGCCCACCTGTAGTACTGTGTAAGCTTGTAGTGTTGGTAAACAGTCACTGGCTCGTGGGCAGGTGTATGAGAGGAGCATGTCTGCAGGTGCAGTGCAGGTGACACAGTGGCGACGCGAGTGCAGAGTGCAGTCGAGAATCAGATAACAAGGGAGAAAGGAAAGTAGCTTAAATTGACTGAAATTTGTTCTCTTGTAAATATATCAGTGTTTAAAAGGACACCACAGATTAATACAAAAGCAGTAGCATGTTGTAGGCTAATAATAAAAACTAAATTAAGTTCCTTTGACAGGGGTGGCTCATGACTTTTTACACATGCATGCATACAATCACATAAAATTTGAATGTCAAGAGAATTACAATATCATACTTTTTTTTAAGTGATCAAAAACCTGCTTTAATGCGTAGCAAAATTTCGATAGATCACCATTGCTCATTTAGTGTGGGCATTTCCCCCCCATTCATATTTATTCATCAACCTGTTCATCAATCCATGTCTTTAAACTGTAGTAAATAACAATAGATTTGTAACAAACAAAAACAGAGTGTACCTGTTTCTGGCAAGATGTACCTACAAAAAATGTTTTATGAAGTTACCAACTGGTTATGACAGTTTTGCTCAATCCTTCTTTAAAACATGCACAGCAATAATGCCATATGTGCAACTGATTAGAAACAGATTTACAAAGAAGTGTAGTTTTCTTGCAATACGATAAAATGATTAACAGTACAACCTAAATATTACATATACATAATTAGCATGTATAGTATACACTGTAAGCAGTGCAAAGTCTTTATTTGTTATATTTATTTGTGTTATTCCAATCATTTATAGCAGATTTAGCAAGATCTGTTATGGTAATGAGTCTGGTAGCACAGGACAAATTATGTGTATTCAAATTTAGGTTTTAAAAACGTAGCTAAATACTGGAGGAGATCTGTATTTTTGAATTGAATTGAATTGAACATTGGATTTATATAGCGCTTTTCAAGGAACCCAAAGCGCTTTACAATGATAGGTGAAACTCACCTCAACCACCACCAATGTGCAGAACCCACCTGGGCAGCCATAGTGTGTTTTTAAAACGATTTTTCTCAGAGAGGCGTTTTAGTGAAATTTATAAGGAAAGGGTCAGTGTTCTTCTGTTTTCTGCATTTCTCTTCAACGTGATAACTGAAAATAGTAGATTTTCATGATCCGGCCCTTTAAATGTATCACATAGGTATGAACCGGTTCACAGGATGCAGCCACTGACTGAAATGCCATGCTGAAAACTTGCTTAGTGCAAAAGGACATTTTACTTCATTTTCTTCAATATTGCTGGTAAAAATGGACAATCTTTAGGAGACAGTAAGTACACTTGCTACTGTGAGGCTGGGTAAGTTTGTTGGGGAGGATGTTGTGGAGGATGTTGTTCTGGTGTGGTGAAATCTGTCAAATATATAAAAAATGTAGCTACAGTAATATCTAATAAGAACATAAGAATACATAATGATGAGAACGGGCCGTTCGGCCCATCTAGGCTCATCATGTCCTAATCTAAAGAGTATCTAGTACTACATCTAGCCTGGACTTGAATAGCCCAAGCGTTTCTGCCTCTACTACCTGACCTGGCAAGCTGTTCCAGGCATTGACAACTCTCTGTGTAAAGAAAAACTTCCTAATATCTGTGCGGAATTTGCCTTTAACTAATTTCCACCTGTGGCCTCTACAGTGGAAAATAGTATATATGGAATATGGAATATATACCTACTACAGTGATGAATGTACCCATATTTAGAACTTTGTATTTACAATTTTGAATGATTTATGTTACATTTGGTATGCTGAAGATGAAGAT